>LOJH01005156.1:19883-34696 GCA_001685095.1 Ellobius talpinus | reverse complement strand
GAGAGTTAGCCAAGAAGAGGCTAGATATAATGGGCCAGGCAGTGCTTAAACGAAGACAATTTGTGTGTTGTTATTTCAGGGTATAAGATAGCCAGGCAGCCAGGATCTGGGCGGGAATGCAGCCCGCCGCTCTCATTACACCACCATCCCATATTAATTTAAAATGTGGGAATGGGTTAAATTAATTATATAGCATGAGACATCTACATGACACTATCTGGTGTGACCATTTAAAATGTATATTTAAGCAGCGTATATGTAACATTGTTTTATAATAGCTTGGAAATTAGATATGAAAATCAGATATGAAAAGTACAACAAAAGCTGCGTGTGGCACACACCTTTAATCATAGCACTAGGAAGGCTGAGTTAAGAACTGAGGCCAGCCTGGGCTACATAGTGAGTACCACCAGACCTTGTCCTAAAAAACACACATAGGGGTTGGTGAGATAGCTCAGAAGATAAAGGTGCCTGCTGCCAAGCCTGAGGACCTGAGTTTATCCCTAGGACCTACATGGTGGAAGGAGAGAACTAGTTTTCACCTAAAAACACACCATGGCACACATGCACGTACACAATACATACACACATGAACACAAATGTTTTTTAAAAATAAAGTTCAATTGGAAATATAAGCAAAAATACACCAAAATATTAACAACTACCATTTGTAGATAGTGGAGTCATGAGTAATCTTTTCCTCTAGTTTTTCATTTTAATATTCTATATTTTCAGTGAATATCTCTTCACCTTTTAATTTAAAAGAGGCTGGAGAAATGGCACAGCAGTAAAGAACACTGCCTACTCTTCCAGAGGACACAGGTTCAAGCCCCAGCTCCTACATGGTGATTCAAAGCCATCTGTAACCCCAGTTCCAGGGGATCTGACGCCCTCTCAGGCTTCTACAGGTACTGGGTTCGAGGTGCACAGACAAAACACCCATACATACAACTTACACATAAATAAATCTTTCAAAAAGACAACCTGGGGGGCTAGAAAGATGGCTCAACAACCCTGAGGACAGGAGTTTGGAACCTAGCACCCGTGTAATGAGCCAGGTGTCCCCTGAAAACTCCTGTAAGCTCAGTTCTGAGAGGGGCAGAAACAGGAGGATGGGTGAGGCTTCTGGTTTGCCGAGAAAATAGGAGATACAAGTTTAGAGGGTGGCCTCTGCCTCGAAATGAAGAAATGGAGAATGAGCCCTCTTCTGACCTCCAGGTGTGCATACATTCACACAGATACACACACACATACACACACACGCACACACACACGGACACACACAGAAACAGAGAGAGAGACAGAGACAGAGAGTAAAATAAATAAATGAATAAAATTTTAAAAGAAAAAGACAACCTGGGACTAGAGAGGGAAGGGTGTGAGAGGGTGGTGGGGAGATGAGCATGCGCAAAGTGAAATGGAAGGAAATCTCACAACGAAGCCAGTATTTTGCTTGCTAACTAAAATGTAGTAAGAATAAATACTGATAAATAATAAAATTGGAAACTTTTTGCTCTTATTTAACATTTGCATTTGCCACAGGCATGGTGGTGAATGCCTTTAATTCCGGCACTCCAGAGGCAGAGACAGAGGCAGAGGCAGAGGCAGGCGAGTCTCAGTGAGTAAGAGGCCAGCCTGGTTTATCTAGTAAAGTACCAGGCTAAAGACGACACAGTGAGATCCTGTTGCAAAAAAAAAAAATCAAAAAAAACCAACAAGCAAGCAAACAAACAAACAAAAAAAGAGTAAGATTCGTATGGGAAGCTATACTAATTGGGAACAGGGTCTTATAGGGGAAGACTATATTATTCATTCAATCTCGTGAACATAAAACTTCTCTAAGAGATGGCTCAGTGGACAGCACAGCTGCTATTCCAGAGAACCCAGGTTTAATTCCCAGCTCCAGTTCCAGGGGATCTGGCACCCTCACAGAGACATATGTACAGGCAAAGCACCAATGCACACACAATAAATAATCATTTAAGAAACAAATTAAATAGGGGCTGGGGAGATGGCTAAGTGGATAAAGTGTTTGCTGTTCTGTGAGAAAAGTAAGAGAAAGAAAATATCTCTGGCCCCTACACATGTCCTCATGGGCAAGCATACTGCACACATGTACACACACATCCACACAACTAATGTGTGTGTGTGTGTGTGTGTGTGTGTGTGTGTGAACAACTTTCAGGGCTGGGCGGGTAGAATGCCTGTCTAACCTGATAAGCCATGGGTTCCATGAAACCCAGGCATGATGGCACACATTTGTAATCCCAGCACCCAGAAGGTGAAGGAAGGAGGATCAGATGCTCAAGATCACAGGGCGGTGGTTGGCACGTCTTTAATCCCAGCACTTGGGGAGGCAGAAGCAGACGGATCTCTGTGAGTTTGAGGCCAACCTGGTCTACAGAGGGAGTTCCAGGACAGCCAGGACTACACAGAGAAACCCTGTCTAGAAAAACAAGAAACAAACAAACAAAAAAGAAGTTCAAGGTCATTCTCACTATTTAGCAAGTTCAAGGGCAACTGTGCCAAATGAGACCTTGTCTCAAGCACAAAAACTGCCTTCATTTTTCTCTTGTATCATATATTTAAAAAAAACAGAGAAGCAAATTAGCTTACATGCTTAAATGTGAAGCACTGAGGTTGAATGTCAAGTAAATGATAGACAAAGGAGAGGTGGTTGCACTCCTCTGCAGCTGGCTGCTGGAGCCCATGGACAAGCTGTGAAAAGGAACATCTGGAGCCCCCCCGGCTTCCCCAGCTGCTCCCATATACTCCAGTGCCATGGCCCTTCTCCCGTGAGTCTGTGCCTTCCTCTCAGATATCCCTGGCAATCTCCCAAAGCTTTGCCCAAGTGGGGCGAAGGGGAAGGGACAGCTGCCCCTGGGGCCAGCTCAGGAGCGAGCAGCTCCTCTCAGGCTATATCTTCCTTCTCTGGTGAGTGCGTAATTATGCCATGGCACACTCCAACCAGGGCAGGGGAACGAGTCTTCGGGTAAAGGGCCCCTTGGGAAGTCCGAGAGATATTAACTTGTTCTAGCACTGTCGCCGAAGCTAAATCCTAATTCAAACAAGACAATTTATTCTGGCTTCCTTGATAAAACTCTTGCCAGCTTCCTCTAAGGACAATTTAGGATTTGCCTTCAGGATTTTACTTCGCCCATTCCTTCCCTTGACTCTTTTATATTCCAACCAGGCTAGCCTAGTGTCTTGGTAGTTGCCAGCCACAATTCCATCCAGAGAGATAAGGAGCAAAGTGTCTTTCCCTATGCAGAAGACCTAAGGACACTCCATTGGTGATTAGTTCTTAACAACCATTCAACTGCATTTATATGAATGCCTTTTTCCTTCTCTCATTGCATACCTACTACGCCTCTCACCTAAATACCCAAATACCTGGCACAACTAACCGAAGCTGCCAACTTAAGACCCGTTCGGGTGGCACATCCCAAAGTCCTGCCGTGCTTTCTGTCATACTGAGGTGTTTTCATGCATAACCTCATCTCTGTCATCCTCCACAACAAGGGGCCCCTTGCATTGTCCCCACTCTGAACTGCACTTGCTGGTGGCCGAAAAGGGAAAGAGGATCATACTTCCAGACCATTTCTGCATAGCCCTAAACTTCGGCAGGTGGACCCAACTGGGTGAGAAGTCTGGCGACCTGAGGCATTGTTGGCTGTCGGTTACAGAGATCAAGGATCCTGGGCTTACATCGAATGGTTAACTCTCTAGTGACCTTATGCAAGTCCTGCCTTCCGGCTTAGGATTTCTGTCTATAAAACAGGGTTGACAGCAGTCAGCCTCCTAAGAAGGATACCATGTCCTGGGAACAGGCACCTCTCCCATTGAAGTTGCTTTCCTTCCTGTGCTGGTTCCTAGAGCACAGAAATGTGACGTCTACATGGTCTTAAGGAGCAACTGATACAGCGATTTCCAAGACTTATAAACATTGACCATTAACAAAATGAAAAAAGGAAAAGAAATGGGACCCCTGGGAGAACTGCTGACATTTTATTTCAGAAGTAAGAGCACAAAAATAAGCATTTAAAATATTGTAATCTTTTATTATCTAGTTTCCATAAAGAAAAATCTTAACCATCCTGTCATAAGGAAGAAGGACACTACATACAGATAAACGTAGCTTGGGGAAAAATGTTTGTCCTGCCTTTTGTTAATTCCCTGGAAACTGAGGAGAATATCTCAGAACTTGGATCATCCTGGCATGCCCTCAACTTTACAGGAGTCCAGAGAGGTAGAGCGCCATACCCAAGGTACAGACTTAGGAAAATAGCTCCGGACCTCAGAGATGGTGTTGTGCGACAAGATGGTGTATCTCTTGTGTGGCTGCACAGGAGTCTGGGATAGAAGGAGGGATCTGGGCTCTGCCCTCATGAATTGGCCCCAGAGCCACAGTTTCTGATGAGTGCATTTTCTAAAACGGGGATATGGTAATCCCCTACTCATGGAGAAATGCTGTGAGACCCTAGCTAAGAAGAGCTTCCATTTGTCCCAGATATTGGACATGGAGTAGTCTGAGGGAGTAAACAGTCTCCGTATCTGGAATTCACTTGAAAATATTTCAGCAAAAAATAAAATAAACAGATGAAGCAAATGTGACAATGTAATAACAGTAAGTTAATATTTGAAAACTCATTACAAGCATTTAACAACAACAACAATAATAATAACAACAATGGATTCTCATGAGGCAAGAGGAAAGGTGGCATCACTTACTGAAAAGAAGTCCTCATGGAGGTCTGATCCCCATTAGTGCAGCTACCAGGTCTTCACCAGCTTTGGGCAGAGAGAGCCAGGGTCAGGAAGTGATTTTTGGTTTTCTGTCTTCTGTCTGCCAGGTGCTGTGGTTGGGTTGGGGAGCCTTCTGCCCACTTCTCAATGCAAGGCACTATCTGTCAGACCCAACCCTAGTGGGGATAGTAGGCTGCTTAGCCCAGCCAACCAGCATGGGGGCTTATGAATATGCAAATTGGAGCCCCTGAGCTGGTTGGCTGACCCCTGTCATTTCCCACCCCCACTGCAAATCGGGTCCTCTGAAAGTCAGCCCAGAGGGTTTCTTGAAATGCCATCTTTTCCATCATTGCTAAGAATTTGCAGACCTCTTTGAAGATTTGGAGCGTGGACTGCTCAGCTTCCCACTGCTCTCGCCTCAGCTCCTGACCTCTGCCTCCGAGTTCCGTGGTGAGACACCTCCAAAGTGATCATTTCTTCGGACCCTTCCAGCAACCTCAGGAGTCTGAATTCTACCTAGCATCAAAATCTCGCACCTCAGATCTCAGGAAGAACTGACTGCGAGGCCTGCCCTGGCAGAAGGGGCTGGAAAACGGTTAGGGAGACTGGTTGCTGATACGGAGGCCCATTTTTTGATAGAGTCGAGAACCCGGTTTTACCCAAATCATCACCCAGAATTTTACATTTTTCTCCACTTCACCCTGGGAAGTGAAATTAATGATGTGTAAAATGCAGCAATGAAAATCAGTGCACCAGGCTGGAGAGATGACTTTGCGGTTAAAAGCAAAAGTCTTAAAAAGGAGAGAAAAATCAGCACAGGATAGCTCATCTTATCAGCGTGAATCAATCCTCGAAACATAATGTGAGGGAAGAAAGTCAGTGTGGTACAGTGCAGTGGTACAAGAACTGCGATTCCATTTCCATTAAGTTCAAAAACAGCACCCCAAAGGGTCTGGATTGTCACTATAGATGAATCTATTTACTATTTTACATTATAGCTGCATATATCAGTCGATGAAATCTGGGTGCCACAGTGACCCTCTATGGCTTTAGTCCATAGATGGAAGGACAGGCTGTATGCATAGTACCATCCAGTAATATTCATATAGACACACACGTATAGACATACACGTATAGACACACACACACACAAAGATGCGAAAGCATGGTTCAGACCACATACACAAATACTAGAGGATTTGAAGTTAGGGGAAAGAATATTGTTGTGTTACTCAAGGTGAACTGACCACTGAGTGGTGTTTTCCATTCATGGAACTAGGTGATCCTTTCTAAAACCACAGAATCTTTATGGAATTTGAAAGTGTGCATTTTCCTAACAATGAACTAAGCCATGTGCATGTTATGCATATTGGGGCTATAATTGAAACTTGCACCCTGCTGCTACTTGCTTTTATGAGCACATGTCCCTATAGTCCAGTGGTTCTCAACCTGTGGATTGGGGCCTTTGGGGCTCGACAATTTCAAACCTTATTCTCTGGGAAAAGCTTTGCATATGATTGTGAACAAATGTATTCATATACATTAAAAGCACTTTTGGAAGTGCTGGGGATTAAATCTAAGGTATTATGCATGCTAGGATTTGGAAAACAGTCTACCACTGAGATATATTCCCAGTCTACTCTTCTTTTTGAGAGAGGATCATGCTACATTGCTCAGCTGGCCTTGAATTCATAACCCTCCTCTTTTTTTTTGGTTTTTCAAGACAGGGTTTCTGTGTGTAACAGCCCTAGCTGGCCTGGAACTAGCTCTGTAGACCAGGCTGGCCTTGAACTCACAGAGATTCTCCTGCCCCTGCTTTAAAAGGGCTGGAATTAAAGGCATGCGCCGCCAATGCCTGCTCAACCTTCTTAATACTTGGATTATAAACACGCATGAACATGCCCAGCCGAAGACTATAAAATTAAAGATGAATTTAGATCACTAAAATTCCAGGATATATGCTTGCCACATCTAAAACTTAGAGAAGGATATCAAAAATTAATCATAAAAACCATGAAAAACTTACATAACTATGGGTGGGGAGGCTGGGGGGTAGCTCAGTGACAGAGCGCTTAGCACGCATGAAGAGCTAGCTTCAACCCTCAGCACAACATCACAAAGTATTAAGCAGCTATCTAAGAAACGTTAGCAGAAACCTCAGCAGCTAGAGATCGACACATCTCCTGGCTATTGGTCTTGTATTCCTCATCAGTGTTGTGCGCACAGAAGTATTTTGGTCATTTCTCAGTTACTGGCTAGCTACTCACTGTGCTGTGAGCACACAATTCAGAAAACGAGGGAATGGTCTCTGTTTCCCTTTGCTCAGCCAACAGATGATAAGTTTGTTGGTATTTTTAAAATTTTATTATTTTTGATTATTTGTGTCTGTTCTGGGGGACTATGCAAGTGTCCATGGAGCCTGAGGAGTTGGATCCCCTGGAGTAGGTCGGAGACAAAGGTGGTTGTGAGCCACCTGATGTGGGTGCCAGGAACAGAACTGTGGGCCTCTGAAGGAGCAATGAATGCTCTTAACCACTGAACCGTCTCTCTGGCCCCAAGACAGACAGTTTTAAATACGTCATCATGGCATAAAGTACTGTAGTGATACAGACACACCACTTTGGAAGATGAAGTACCTGCTCCCTCTGCCAGAGGGGAAAAGAAGGATTCGGGAAGAGGTTTAAAGGGGAATTAAAAGGGATAAAAAGGAAGGAGCAGCCTACACAAAGATGTGGTGTGAAATAGTGCCCGGGGTTATGGCCAGTAGGGCATTATGACTAATGCTTGGTGTCTGTGAAAATGAAGACGGAGACCAGAACCCAGAAGGCAGATTAGCAGGAGTTCTGGTTAGCTGAGGAGTTCGGATTTATAGGAAGGCAGAAGCAACTGGAAGACTTTAAGCAGGGGAGTGGCAGGATTAACTTCGTACTTTAGAAGGATCTTTTGACAGTGGTGTGAAGGCAGGGTGGAGAAAGTGAAAGTGGAGACTTAAACCTGTTTAGGAAGCTTTGGAACTAACCAGATGAAGGCCCTTACAGACCCAGTTATGAGCAGCAGCTGGGAACGGGCGACTTCTCTATTTCTAGATAGCGATTCTGTCCAGTGCTCCAAGACTAAAGTGGCAGTGTTTCCAGGGTTTGGCAAGTGAAGGTTATGTGAAGGTTTTGAGAATTGGGCAAGATAACACAAGTAAAACAATGGGCAACAGGTGGTTCGTTCATTTGTCCATACATTAGTTTATTCAGCTGCACCTCATGGGATAGCTCTTCTGTTAGGAAGTCAGGCTTACAGGCTTATGGATTTGAGAGCAAGCAGAGAAGGAGGGCTGCTAATGCTCCGGGCCTGGCTCACACCCTCCTTCCACCTCAACCTGCTAGTGGTTCGCTCCGAACACCCCTTGCTGCACGGCGGGTGCCGCGGCCTGCCTCACTTCCGGTGGTTGCCGGGCCCTATATCCGGTGTCCGCCCGCCCTCCATCCCGCTCCCTCCGCGATGCTGTCCCGGTCTCGCTGTGTGTCTCGGGCGTTCAGCCGCTCGCTTTCTGCCTTTCAGAAGGTACTGTCTGGCGGGGCTGGGACACCGGCAGGTTCGGAAGCCGGCTGTGGGCGGACGAGCGGGCTGAAGGGCAGGGGCGCTGGCCAGGCCGGGCACCAAGGGCACCGGGACGCGGAGGCAGCCGACGCCCTCGGAGCCGCCTCGCCGCGTGTGCCGAGTCCTGCTACCCTTGGCGTCTCCTAGGCAGCCTGCGCCGGCCGTTTCCCGCTGTCCCGGACCCTTAGCTCCGGGGCTGGGAGCCGCGCCCGCCGCGACATTGACTCAGAGTTGGCGAGGAGGCACGGCCCCCAACCGGATTCCTCGGCCTGTCTTCCTCAAAACCAGCGCGTGTCAGTCTCGTGGGGAGGTTGACATGGTTGGTCGACTCGGTGTTTTGCATTTACCTTTTGAGTTACGAGATTAACCTGTCAGCAGCTCGTTAAACGTGCACTTAAAATAAATGTTTCTTGCCTCTTTTCATTTTGGGTGACGTCGATAATGTCTTCTTTCTCAACAGGGGAACTGCCCTCTAGGGAGACGTTCCCTGCCTGGTAAGTTCTGCCCTTGGGGTCATCTAAGATGCTCTTCTCGTGGGCAGAGCAGGTCAGGAAATGTGATGTTTCTTCTCATGCTATTTAAAGTGCTATTTAAAGACAGTTGAGTTTAGATAGATGCGAAGCAAAATGATCCTTAAGTCTAACGGCTGTCTTTTATCCACTCGGTACATAATGACTAAGTTTTGTTTTGCTCTTTCTGGTGCTGGGGATGGAACCTAGGGCATGAGAGGCAAGCACCTTACCACTGAGCTACACCACCGGCCCTTGGTTATTGGATTTACACTGCCAGGCACTGAGCTAGCTACTCATTAGAGACACAGCGATTAAACAGTCTCGTCCTCCTGGAGCTTAAGGGCTGAAATTAGAAAGGCCAAGCGTAAATTGCTAACCAAGTGACCAAATTGTTTAAGTGCTTGGAAACGCGAGAGTGGACAGAACAGTGTTCTTTAAGTAGGCGACATTAAAGCTGTGACTTGGAGGATGTGACAGAGCTTGTGAAGTGACCAGCAAGAGAGGGAGAACGGGATAGTATGCATGAAGTCACCGGAGAAGGAAGCAGGTGTGGTAGTCTTTTGAAATTGGAAACAAAGTGACTTGCCAGAAGACTTTAGTCAAAGACAACAGTGTCCTAAGGTAAATGATGGTGGAGAGGCTGTTGGAGGTTTAGATTCCCCCCACTCCTTGCCCCTGCCGGCTTAATTGTATTTTCTTTATATGTGTGTATTTGTGTGTGCGTGTGTGTACTTGCTTGTCCTTCTGTGCCCATGGAGGCCCCATGTCTTTTTGTTTTTTTAATATTTATTATGTATACAATTTTCTGTCTGCGTCTATACCTGAAGGCCAGAAGAGGGCACCAGACCTCATTACAGATGGTTGTGAGCCACCATGTGGTTGCTGGGAATTGAACACAGGACCTTTAGAGGAAAGAGCAGGCAATGCTCTTAACCGCTGAGCCATCTCTCCAGCCCCCCAAGAGGTGTCTTATCTGGTGTAATTGGAGTCACAGGTGGTTGTGAAATGCCTGGTGTGGGTACTGGGAACGGAATCTGGGTTCTCTACAAGAGCAGTACAGGTTCTTAACCTCTAAACCATCTCTCCGGCCCCACAAATTTTGATTTTCATTCTCACAGCTGTGTGCAGGTTCTTGTTGAGGTTGGTTTTGTTGGTGGTAGAGGGGAGGGAGAGAGAAAGTTCTTAACAATCTTATGTAGCTGACTTTTTGTCATATGCCTGGCAAACATTTATTTATTTTCCCTCTCTCTCTCTCTTTCTCCCCCTCCCCCTCTTTGAGAGACAAGGTCTTGCTGTCTAGCACTGGCTGACTTAGAGCTCACTATGTATACCAGGCTGACTTTGAGCTTCCTCTTGGTCTCTGACCCTGAGAACTGGGACTACAATCTTGTGCCTGCCACATCTGACTCTGACAAATTTTATTTGTTGAAAGATTCAGTCTTACTGTAGGCTTTCCTGTGCCAAACATTGTTCTGAATGCCTTCTGTGCAACTTTGGGTTAATCATAACCAAATGAGATTTAGTGTCTTTATTTTACAAACACATTTTCCAAGGGGTTAGAGTTTTAGGCCAAGATCACTCCCTTCTTCCTCAGACCAAACTACTTTACTGAATGAATAAGTGTTGTTCTTATTTACTGGTGTACTCAACAGAGTATGATTGTCTGTCTGTCTGTCAGTCTGAATGACAGGATCTGATGTGGGCCAGGCTCAACTCAAACTGGGTAAGTAGTCCCAGGATGACATTTAAGTTCCCATGTGCTGGAATCACAGGATTGCTCCACCATGCCTGATTTTACACAGTGCTGGGGATCAGAACCGAGGCTTTCTTTGTGCATGCCGGGCAAAACTCTTAGCAAACTGCCTTGTAGCAGACTAGAGTGCTTACTCTGCCAGCTGCTGTGCTGGGTGATAGGGATACGGATGGTCTCTCTCCAGGAATCTCATGGGCTAGCTGGATAGACAGAGCGAATACACATTATGTACACATTAGGACAAAATAGCATTGTGGTTACTAAGAAATACAAGGTGTCGCATGAGGGTAGCATGATAAAACCCAGCTTGGGAAGTTAGAAGGGAGTGTTGGTGAAGGCCTCCCCAGAGAATTGTCATTTAAGATGAGACTTAAAGAATGCATGAATTAGCTAGGGAAATGGTATTCCAGGTAGGGAGTTACTTGTGCAAAGGTTTCCAAGCAGGAAGAGGTTTGCCTGGTTATAGAAGTGGTAAGCTGGAAATACAGAGCAGGCTAGGCGGACGGTAAGGTGCTTGGACTTTAAGCCCATGTCAGGAGGACATAAGGCATTAGCACAGTTCATAGTGCGTTCGCAGTAATAGCCTTCCTTTTCAACTGGGAGTGCTGAAAGACGTCACAAGTATTTTCTCCTTTTTTAATCTGTCAGGAAAAGGGAAAGCCTTGTGCTTAGGGGTTGGCATCTTGACTCAGGCATTCTGGTTAGGTTAGTCACTAACCTAGCTGTATATAAAATAAGAATAATGGCAGATGGCCATTCTACTTCAGGGTGTTGCTGTGAGTAGAAAATGAAGAGGTCATTGTATGAAACTTCTTTATAAGCTTATTATAGGATAAGCTTTGTACTGAACTCCAGTTTCCAAGCATCTGTGTGGCCAGCTGTGCTCTAGCTCCAAGACAGACTCTGTTTAGAATGTGCACTGCAGAGATGACCGACTGACCTGACTCTGGGAATGTTTGCTAGGGAGTGTGCATAAGGACCAGCTGTCTCACAGTTCATACCTTCTGCACCCACAGTGTAGAAAGGGTTGTTAATAGACACAACAGCAAAGAAAACATGAGAAATAATATCTTCAGAAGAAACAGCTGTGCTTAGATACTGGGGAAATGAATTTACGATAAGGACAGTTGGTTTGGTCGGTAGACACTTCTCTCTCTCTCTCAGATCATTTTGTTAGAATTTGAGAGAAAAGCAGCAGGTCAGTAAGCTGTAGATCTGGCAACTGCCGTGAGGAGGAAATACCCAGACCTTTTGATTTAGGGTCTAGGAAAGCAGGCGTGTTCAGCAGTGGATGTTGTAGGCAGCAACTATAGACAGCGCAGTCTTCACAGAGACAGTGGGAACCCAGAGTGCCAAGGAAAGCAAGCTTGGGTCATTGACCACTGTCCAGAAAAGAAAGGGGAAGTTATCCTTTTTGAATTAGAACTCAAGACTCATCTTTTGTTAGAGTGACCGGGCTTGGAAGACTTAGGAGGAAGGAGAGCTGACAAGGAGAGAGATGATTTGCTCAGTCAGAGACAAGCTGGAGACCCTAGGCCTAAAGCTGCCTAGTCTTTGCTGCTAGGGGTCAGTCAGCAAACAGTCTAGCCTAATCCATAAGTCCCAGACCAGCTCCCCACCTCATGTTAGGTCCTGTGAAGTCACAGGGTAAGCCATTGTGTGTCTTATTTTCAAGTTTTAATTGTCTTTGACAACCTGGGGGCTAGAGACATTATGCAAACATAAAGGCAGGTCGATTATACAACTTCTAGGGCTGTCTTCCTCTCCAGATGCATACCTGCTCTTAATCCCCCATACCTATTCTCTGCCAGTCAGACAGGTAGAATGTTTAATAAGCATGATTCCATATGATAAAGATTATGTCGTTGCCTGAAGTTGGTCCACTCCGTCTAGGGTATGTGGGATGAATAGTTCCATTTAATGTACTATGTATAGTAAGAACTCTTGATTAAGAGTTTTTTTTTCTTTGCAGGAGTCTCCTTATGTCAGGGACCAGGTTACCCTGACAGCAGGAAGATGGTGTAAGTATCACTGGGTAATATAGATATGTGGCCATGATTGATTTACTTAGACACAGATTCTAAATTTAAACATGTCTTCACAGTCCTCCAGTCCTGTAATTGAGGTCATTATATTGAACCCTTAGACCAACCTTGATGGTCATGGTCATTTTTATTATAATCGACCTTTGTCATCAGTTCAGTGGTTAGGTGTTAGACTAAGAGTATCCCGGAACTTCTTGGATAATTAAATGTAATGAGTGTTAACTTGGAACTGTTTTTTTTTTTTTTTNTTTTAATAGGAATGGGTGTCAAAGAGAACTAAAAGATTCTAGTTTGATATAAATAAGTTCAGCTGAGGGGCTGGAGGTCACAGTTGTAAAAATTGAGAGCATTCTGTTGGTAGCATAGTTACTCATTTAAATGCAAAAGACCAGTTAAGCCTAGGACTTTTGACTGGTTTGTAGGAATGCTATTATTGCATAATGGAGAGTTTGGAGGAGGGCCATCCACTAGTGGTCAAGATTAACTTGTACTTGTGAATGTTGTTTTGAGTTACTTTGCATTCCAAGTGTTTTTAGGGTGCTAAGAGGCTCCTTTCTAGTAACCTATTGAAGAACTGTGGAGCTGCCTTGTTTACAGGGTGCATGAAGAGCTGGCCCAAGAACTTTCTTATTATGCATCACAATAAGCTTGCCTTTTATTCCAAAACTGGTTCATTAACGTGCTGTTAGAAGTATAAAACTCCTGAAACTTGTGTTTTGCAGACAGGGTTTCTCTGTGTATCACTGGCTATCTTGAATAGCTTTGTGGACCAGACTAGCCTCAAACTCAGATCCTCCAAGTGCTGGGGTTAAAGAAATGCCCCACCATGCCTGGCTCTAAAATTGCATTTCTAGGAATCTATACTGAAAAATTTACATACTCAGATCCCTCTCAAAAATGAGAAACAACCAGGGGTTATGCTTAGTATTTTAACATGTTCCAACAGTGACATGTTAAATAAGAGAGATTTACAGAATTCCATTTTCTGATTGTTGTGTAATTCCATTATAGAGTTCTTTTTCCTGTTTCTAATATTCTGCAGTGATTAAGTAATGCTTTCATAATTTAAGAAAGTGACTTAGAGGAAGTTGAAATGTATTACTTGTGTGGTTTAAATAAAATTGGAGTAATCAGGAGTAATCATGATTTATGTAATGAATACATCATGTAGCTATTTGAACGTTACTTGTGAAAAATTTCTAAACTTCCAGTTGAGGCACTCTTAATTATATCCCCCTAATAATACCTTTGTGTTGCATATTGTCTTTCTTCTATGCTTATCTACTTTTTTTATTACACTTATTTGGTGGGGTGAAGGGAGCACACCATGACACTGATGTGGAGGTCAGGGACCAGCTTGCAGACATTGGTTCTCTCTTTCCACTATGCAGGTCCCAGGGGGACCAAACTCAGCCATCACCGCCTGACGGAACCTTTTCCCCTGAGCAATCTCGCCTCCTTGAAGGATCATTTAATGTACAACTTTTTACTTTATTTTTATCTAATAGGTTATTACGTGTTTCAAAAGGCAAAAAAAAAGCTATCAGGTATTTTTTATCCTGTCCTCTAGCACATTGAACACCTCTTCCAAGAGGTAGCCAGAATACCAGTGTCCTAGGTGTCTGCCAGAGCAGTCCCTGCCTGTCCACGTTAGCCGTTAGTCTTTGCCCGTGAACATGTGCTTTTGTTACACAGTTATGTATCTGTACAAACTTTATACACAGCACTCCGTGTTCTGTACATCACAGTTTTTGTGTTGTTCCCCTTGGTGCTACATATGAACTTTATAAAGTCCTCTTGACATCAAAGTAAAAAGGCCAAAAGGCAATTAAGTCCCTTTTACTTATGTATTATAAAGATTCCTGTTGAGGTGTAGTGGCACACACCTTTAATTCTAGCACTCCGGAGGCAGAGGCAAGTGAATCTCTGATTTGAGACCAGCTTGGTCCACAGAGTGAGTTACAGAACATCCAGGCTACATAGTGAGGCCCTATCTCAGAAAAAGAGGAAAAAAGAAAAAAAAAAAGATACCTGTTGAAACTGTCCTTCAAAATCCTTGTGTAAAAAGCAGAAGTTTCCATCAGTTTAATCATTCTCTCAAAATGTAGAAATAACTGGGGGCTGGAGAGATGGCTCAGCGGTTAAGAGCATTGCCTGCTCTTCCAA
>LOJH01005156.1:0-19804 GCA_001685095.1 Ellobius talpinus | reverse complement strand
CTCACAACCATCTGTAATGGGGTCTGGTGCCCTCTTCTGGCCTGCAGGTAGACATGCAGACAGAATATTGTATACATAATAAACAAATATTTAAAAAAATGTAGAAATAACTGCTGACTGGCAGATAGCCTTAGTAGCCATGTGTATCTATGTATCTTTCACTCCCCAGAAGTCACTGTTAATGAGTGTGCACACAAGGTGATAGCTCTTTCCAGCTTGTACTACCCCAGGTCTAAAGAGGCCTGGTTGGAAGTTCTTTGCAGTGAGTCCAGGATGGGCAGGTGTGCTGCCTCTTAGCAAGAGCATGCTAAAGGAAATGCCATGTAGGTGGGCTTTTGCTTCTGTTTTTTCCTTCCTTCCTTTCTTTCTCTTTTTTTTTAGGTTATTTTTTGTGGGGGAGTT
The DNA here is from genome assembly GCA_001685095.1 of Ellobius talpinus. Classification (NCBI taxonomy): domain Eukaryota; kingdom Metazoa; phylum Chordata; class Mammalia; order Rodentia; family Cricetidae; genus Ellobius; species Ellobius talpinus. Next base: position 19,402 of record LOJH01005156.1, on the reverse strand, counting down.
GGTGGTTGCCTAAAAACTTTGCTTGTTTCTGGGTTTATTATCATCTTGTTGCCTTATGTGATCTAAATCTGTGACCCTGAGGATAGAAATACCTTTGTATTTGGCACACCGGCTGGCACTGCTGAGGACATGCCATGTGTCTTAGATTCGGATAAAGAAATCTAGTCAGGAAGGTAAATAAATCATTTGGTTAGTTTGCAAAGAACCAAGATTTTTTTTTTGAGAAGTGACATTTCGTTACAGTACAGAGCACTCTTATGGCACCTAGGTCATGTCTTTGGGGTCCTACCTGTTAAGTCAGAGTCTCTCCAGGTCTGGCCTGGTGTGTGTGCTTTGACAAGCTCCCCTGCATGGGAATCTGGTCAAGATTCATCAGTTTAAAGATGTGATCTGTGGAGCCTGGACTGGACAAGATATTAGTGGTTCACAGTCTGAATGAGCTAACATTTGTGTTTCTCTTGTAGCGTTAACAGCAGTAGTGTCTTCAGTGTTCGCTTCTTCCAAACCACGGCTGTGTGCAGTAAGTACCTGATTTCTCGTGAATGGACTTTTACTGGAAAGAGCAACGACTGACTGCGCTTATTAAAGAAAATCGTTAAAAAGGCAAAATGGAGCACTCATGATTTTCCCAATTTGTTTTTTTCCTAGAGAATGATGTGATTACAGTACAAACCCCAGCGTTTGCAGAATCAGTTACAGAGGGAGATGTCAGGTGGGAGAAAGGTATGATTTTGTTCCTTCTGATGTGAGTTAAAAACTTCCTAAGGTCTCTCTTACCTGAACCACAGCCAGTGGGACCTATGACTCCACCCTTTCTTTACCTAAGTGCCTACTTCCTCCCAGTCTTGTAGGAAAGGTCTTTAACACATTAGGCTGAAAGAGTGCAGAGGCTCCTGGCTAAGAGGAGATATCCTTTGGTTGTCTTTCAGCTGTTGGAGATACAGTTGCAGAAGATGAAGTGGTTTGTGAGATTGAAACTGACAAGGTGGGCTTATTCTAAATCAGTGACGTTTTCATGTTAGTCTAAGGAAAGAGATAGGAATTTACTGTTCAAAGATCAATTTTAAGTAGCTCTAACCTCACTTGTAAAAATTTCTTAAGGGAAATAATGGAAAAAAAGATTTATTAAAGTTTAGCTTTGATTATTCTGTGTGTACTATGTATAGTATTCGTCATTTGATAGATTTTATTGTTTTCTTTGTGGTTCCTGGCCTGCTTTCAGTGTTTTTCCTTGTATCACTTGGAAACATACTAACGTTTGTTTTAATGTTTCTAAGAAAGGTCAGATGGGTGAATTGTCACAGTAGCAGTGACTTGTCCTTCTCTAACTCTGAAAATGTGGCCTTAGGTGTTTCCGTGTTCAGAGGAGATGTAACATCCAGATGTAACATGTTGCAACTCTTATGACTCATCCTGTTAGTGATTACACAATTGATTAATGCTAATACAAATGTAGAACGTGTCTCTATCTCTTTCTTTTCCAGACTTCCGTGCAGGTTCCATCACCAGCAAATGGCATCATTGAAGCTCTTTTGGTACCTGATGGGGGCAAAGTTGAAGGAGGAACTCCTCTTTTTACACTCAGGAAAACTGGTGGTAAAGAAGTTCTCCTGGTGGTCAAGGTCTCCAGTATTTTCCCGTGGTAGCAACTTCATTGTGGCCCACAGTAGCATTCTGGTTCCACTTTTAATTGAGAGATAGGAGAAATCCTGTTGCTATATGGTGAACTTTAATTGTCAAGTTTTAGAACAGGGGTAATATAAAACAATAGCCCATAATACTCTGCTCTTTCCATATTTCTCAGATTGAACCTTTTCTTAACTAACGGAAGTGAAGAGTATAAAGATAGTGATTTTCTCCACACTGACCTGAAAAATACAAATGGAAAGGCTTTGAGTGCCAGATATAATAGATGCATTTTTTTTGTTTTTAGTGTTTCCCCAAGTGATTCTGATGTATAGTCAACCCTGAGAACCTCTATTTAAAAGTGAAAATTACAGCCAGGCAGTGGTGGTACAAAAAATTGAGAATTACTGTTTTATGTTGTCTGTTATAGACTATTCAGTGTAATTTTTTTTCTTTTAATTTTTTTTGATGCGGGGTTGCTTTATGTAGCCTTGGTTGACCTAGAACTAGCTCTGTAGACCAGGCTATCCTTGAACTCACAGAGATCCACCTCTTTCTGCCTCCCAAGTGCTGGGACTAAAAGCGTGTGTGTGTGTGTGTGTGTGTGTGTGTGTTTGTATCTGTGACGGGGAGTGTACATGCAAAGGCGTGTGTGGAAGTTGAAGGATAACTTAAGAGACAGTTTTCTCTTCTTACCATGTGAGCACTAGGAATCAGACTCAGGTTCTCAGACTTGGTAACAAGTGTAGTAAAGATTTTTGTAGTTGTAGCATTTAGCTGCTAAAGTAGTCAAACAGAAAGATGATGAATTGGACTGTTGAGGTTGGTCAGACCAGGATTAAGTTCAAAGTGAGGAAGAAATGTAAAGTAGTTAGGAAGAATGAATCTGTTGGATTAAGTCCATCCTCCCCCCTTTGTTTTTTTAATGTGTGCCTCTTTGTGTATGCTCATGTGTGTGAATGCAGGTATGTGTTAGTGGGGTCAGAGGACAAGTCTTGGGTGTTGGTCCTTGCTTTCCAACTTGTTTGAGACAAAATCTCTTGTTCTCTGCCTCACAGGCCAGGTTTTCTGGCTGGAGAGTTTCCAAGATTTATCCACCTGTTGTCCTGACATAGGAGGACGGGGATTGTAGATGTACCCACTGCACCCAGCTTTACGTTGGTTTTGGGGAATTGAGCTCAGATCCTCACATTAATAGAGTGAGTGCTTACTACTGAGCCAGCTCTCCAGTCTGAACTGTGTCGTGGTTTTTTTTGTTGTTGTTTGGGGGGGGCGGGGATGAGACGAGGTCTTACTCTGTAGCCCTGTCTGGCCCGCAGCTCAGTACGTAGATCAGGGTGCCCTCAGTTTTACAGAGATCTGCCTGTCTTTGTCTCCCAAGTGCTGGGATAACAGGTGCTTGCTACCAAACCCAGCTTTATCATTCATTTTTAGTTTTAAAATAAAATTCTTCTAATTTAACTACAAAACTGAATATAATGTCCATATTAAAGTTGTAGATTTATTACCTGAGCATCTAATTGCTTCCTATTAAGAGTTATTCTGGACAAAATACTTTGAACTGTCTAATCTTTTACTTAGTGTGTGCATGCATGTGTGTGTGTGTGCACACGTGTGCATGTGTAGATGGAGAGAGAGTCTGAATGAATGTGCAGATATAAGTGCAGATAACCTCAGAGTCCAGGAATAGGCACTGATCCCTTGGAGCTAGAGTTGCAGACAGTTATGACCCATCCCACATGCATGCTGGGAACTGAATTCAGGTCCCTTGCAAGAGCAATATGTACTATGAACACTGAACTATATCTCCAGGCCCCAAAATAAAACTTTTATCAAATGCTCATTTAAGATTAAAGAGTTCAGAGGCTGGAGGGTTGACTCAGTAGTTCAGAGTACATACTGCTCTTACAGAGGATCCAAGTTCACTTCCCAGTATTTAAATAGCTGCTCATAGATGTCTGGAACACCAGCACCGTGGGTTCCAGTGAGCCTCTCTGGGCACCTGCATTTACATGCACATACCTCGTGCGATGTACACATACACACAGTTAAAAAATAAGTCTAGGTCTGGTGGTGATGGCGCATGCCTTTAATCCCAGAAATCAGGAAGCAAAGGCAGGTGAATCTCTGTGAATTTGAATCTACCCTAGTCTACGAAACAAGTTCCAGGACAGCCAGAGCTGGTATAGAGAAACACTTTTTATTTTCAATGGATAAGAGTATTCCTTCTGTGCGTTATGTTAAAACAAGGTGAATATATCAGCACTGCTATAATTCGAAGTATGTCACATTTATATGTCCATTTTAACATTTTTCAGTTGCCTAGAGTGTGACTTAAAACAGTGGTTTTCAACCTGTGGGTTGTAACCCCTTTTTGGGGGGTGGGGTCACATGACCTTTTCACAAGGGTCACCTAAAACCATTTGCGTATCAGTTATTTACATTATGATTCATAAAACTAGCAAAATTACAGTTATGAAGTAGCAAAAATAATTTTCTGAGCCAGGTGGTGGTGGCACACGCCTTTAATCCCAGCACTCGGGAGACAGAGGCAGTCAGATCTCTGTGAGTTCGAGGCCAGCCTGGTCTACAAGAGCTAGTGCCAAGACAGGCTCCAAAGCTACATAGAGAAACCCTGTCTCGAAAAACCAAAAACAATAATAATAATAATAATAATTTTATGGTTGGGGTCACCACGACATGAGGAACTGTCTTAAGAGGTCACAGCATTAGGAAGGTTGAGAACCCATTGTACTAAAAATTTTATTTCTTTGGACTTAGTAGGTGTTTTGAAAGTATTTACAGGATTTGAAAATAGATATTAATATTTGTGAAATCAGGAAGGCAGCTTAATTGAACCAGTAGAACATTTAGGGAAGCCTGAGAATAGAGAGTAGGGGCTTATATTAGTGTGTATATCTCTTGGTGTTTTGCCTGTAGCAAACCTAAAGGATTGGAAATAGACCTTTGTCTCCTCCTTAGTATCTGTAGTTTAGTTGCTTTCCCTTTCAGACAGTTCCAATGGCTTCTCTCTCTTTTTTTTTAATCCAGCTGCTCCTGCTAAGGCCAAACCAGCGGAAGCTCCTGCTGCAACCCCAAAAGCAGAGCCACAAGCACCGGCAGTCTCTCCTCCCTCTGTAGCAGCTATACCCACTCAGATGCCACCAGTGCCCCCACCCTCACAACTTCCTTCTAGCAAACCAGGTAAGACTCTGTTAGCTAATTATCTCATTGCTGTAACAACCACCTCATGAAAAACAACTTAAGAAAGATTGATTGATTTGGGCTTGTTTTGAGGACAAGAGAGTCCATCATGTCAGGGAAGGCCTAGGTATGGTGTCAGTGTGAGGTGGTCGCATAGCCTTTACAGCCAGGCAGCAAGAAAGATGAACACTGTTCCATCCACTTCGAATGTCTTCTTTAAAAAAAAAAAATCACTCCCAGACCCCAGCCCAAGTTATAGTGCTATCCACATTCAGAGTGAATCTTCCCACTCTGAAAATGAGAACGTCAGCTTCTCTGGAAACCCACGTAGACACACCCAGGGTTTTATCTCCTGAGTGGAGTCAAGATTAATCCTCATAGTTTCTATAGGAGAGAGAGTACCTCTTCTTTTTTTTTTTGAGACAGGGTTTCTCTGTAGCATTGGAGCTGCCCTAGAACTAGTTCTTGTAGCCCAGGCTAGCCTTGAACTCACAGAGATCTGCCTGTCTCTGCCTCCCGAGTGCTAGGATTAAAGGCATGCACTACTACTGCCCAGCCGGAGAGTGCCTCTTCTAGTACCATCTTCCCTCACAGGTACAGTCTGAGGCTGTCTGTGGCTCTAAACATGCCACGTTGACTGCTTTGTAGAAAGACCTCTAGATTTCTAAGAACTGGGTTTGCCTCCCAGCTTTCTATTTACTAACCATCTGACATTAGTCTCAATGCCTCTATGAGCAGATTGTTTATCTGTGAGTTTGGGATGATGCTGATAACCTTCAGTATCTTGACAGTAGTGATAATATGCTGTGAGAGTATTGCTTTCCATGTCTAAGGTAGCTGTACCCTCTCTTCATTTTCAGTTTCTGCAATAAAACCCACTGCTGCCCCTCCCCTGGCTGAATCAGGAGCTGCTAAAGGTGTGCGCTCAGAACATCGGGTAAGCCTCTGAAGACTTCCAGGGAAGCGGCGGAGGGCTGCTGAGAGTGTGGTGCTCGTCCCTAAAGAGCTGGTGCCTCCTTCCCTCAGCTTTGAGGGTGTGGAAAGTTACTTTTCAAGCTCTCAGATGGTGACTAAAACATAGTCTTCTGATCACTTGTCCAGTGGGTTCTCTGCTCTGTTGTGCTGTCTGAAATGCTTCCGATGAGTAAACTATCTGTGGAGAACAGTAGCTTTGGAGCACATCTCCTTCCCACAGTCACGTGCACTTCACAGAGGCAGTCTGCTGAGAGCTGTGTTCTTAAACTTCCGGGTGGGGGGCAGTGGGGCCAGATTGTTGCATTGTAACAGTAAGCTCTCAGAGTAGATAAAACCTCAAGGAAGTATGGTCAAAAGTGTGGGTTTTTGCTTGAGAATACTTCCTAAAAATACCATAGCCTCGACAATTTTTTTGTTTCCGTTCCCGAGTAACTATTCTCACGCAAACCTTTATCAACAGAAGTTGCCCTTTCTGTAATGACTCTTAAGCTGGCTGGTCTACACCGCAGTCTTCCTTTTATAAATTGGTTTTGGTTTTCAAATCACACTATTTCCTGAGCCTCTGTTCTTGGTCAAATTTCAGGCTCATCTGAGTGAATACTTTGATCTCTGTTTCTGTGTTCTTGATTTGAGGCCATTCAGAAGAAGTAGTTTAAGCAGTAATGATTGGGCCTAGCATTGTGGCATATGCCATTAATCCCAGTACTTCAGTACTTGGGAGGCAGAGACAGGAGGGTCTCTAGCCACCCTGGTCTACATAGAGAATTCCCAGCTAGCCAGGATTAAGTAGTGAGACCCATCTCAAAACAAAACTGTGGTGCTTGCCATCCATCTCTGGCGTGCTGAGTTGTCACTGCCTGGGGAGTGAGATTGTAGTCAGGTTGTCAACACTTGTTCCACTTTTCTTTTCAGGAGAAAATGAACCGGATGCGGCAGCGCATTGCTCAGCGTCTGAAGGAAGCCCAGAATACGTGTGCAATGCTGACCACCTTTAATGAGGTTGACATGAGGTGGGATCTCTAGACTTCTAGTCTGTGTTTCTTTTAGAGTACTCGGATGTGTACCCCATTCCTTACCCACTGCTGATTCCAAAACTAGCCTGGCCAGGGAGAGGTATTTTTCAGCTTTGCTCATTGTTGACTTATGCAACATGACCTACTAGTTTCATTTGCTAATTTACTTTTCTGATACTATGTCTCCCTCTTCTGCAACGTAAAAAGCTTCGCCTTTTGAACTTTCATGCCTGAATTATTATGATTTCTGATAAATGAGCCTAAAGTAATTATTTTTTTTAATTTAGGTTTTTATATTTTTGCTTCTGTGTATGTATGTGTGTGTGGGTGCCCACATTGGATCCCTTAGAACTGGAATTACAGGGGTTGGGAGCCCCTTGACGTAAGTGCCAGAAACTAAGCTTGGGTCTTCTGGAAGAGCAGCATGTGTTGATAACTGCTCCAACCCTGTTTTGTTTTTGAGACAAAGTCTCACTTTGTAGCCCTGGCTGGTCTAGAAATAACTATGTAGACTAGGCTGACCTTGAACACACAAGAGATTTGCCTGCCTGGGCCTCCATAATATTGGGATTAAAGATGTGTGCCATCATGCCCAACCTGTTTTTATTGTTTGGTTGTTTTTGAGACAGGCTCTCATGTTACCCAGGCTAGGCTTACACTCTTTGTAGCTGAGGATGATGTTCATGGTGCACCATGGCCTACTGCTGTGGTGGCCCACTTCCAGACCTACTACTCTCTGGAATGGGAAACCCTTCACATCATGCCCAGAGCCAGGACACCACATTCTGCTTCTTTCTATCAGGGACTGTTTCTTGTATGTGTTCCCAAACAACTCAGAATTAAGCAGACCAAAGGGCAGCTACTACCACCTCTCACTCTTCCCAGTTTTGATCATGGAATTGGAGCTAAGTTGGGGAGGGAGGGAATATGAATATGAATATGGGTGGGTGTGCATGTGTGCACATAAAAGCCGAATATCAGCTTAGTGTTGTTCCAGGGAGTAATCCGCCTTGTTTATTGAGGCAGGGCTTCTACTCGTTAAGAGTTTGTTAAATAGGCTCAGCTGGTTGGCCAGTGGGCCCCAGGGATCTGCACGTTTCCTCCTCCCCAACTCTGGGATTTCAAGTGTGTGTCACTACACCCAGGTTGGTTGGTTGGTTTTTATGTGCGTTTTGGAGTTCAAACTCCTCATGCTTGCCTGGGAACTGAGGTATCCTGCCCAGCCCCAAAATAATTATATTTCTAAAATATAAACCTCAGTTTACTACACCCATTCCTGTAATGAGCTAATTGTTGATTTACTTGTTTGTGCAATACAAAATTTGTTCAAAATTTTGTGGGGAAGAGAAAATAGTTTTATTTTACAAGCATTTTAAGTGTTTATCATATGCAGAGTAAAGTGTGAAGTTCAGGGGGATTTGCAGATGAGTATAAAAGCTCTCTGAAGCTTACTGTCTCATTTTGGTGAACACTAAATAAAATATAGAAAAAAAAGCATCAAAAAGATAAAAATGAGTATGAAGTGGAAAAGAGTGGGTTTGTTCTTGATAAGGGTAGCATTAGCAAAGGTAGGGTCAGGGAAGGTCTCCAGGAGGAAGGAGTTTGAATGAGCTATCAAGAATGACAAGCATTTAAACCAGGTATAGTGGTGCACTTATGTAATCCTGGTGCTTGGGGGTTGGAGGCAGGAGGATCAGTAAGTAGTTCGAGGTTATTCTCAGCTACTTAGAAGTCAAAACCAACCTGTACTATATGAGACCCTGTTTCAATAAAAACAAAAAACCAAAAACAAAATGCGAAGTAGTGTTATAGAGAAAATCATTCCAGGTAGTTTTAACAGTCTGGATCATGACACAGTCAAGAAAGTACAAGAAACAGAAAAGGTCATTTCTGCCATGTACAGTATATAAAAGAAGAATGATGGTTAGATCCATATTTCACTAGGTTTTGAATGTCAATGTAAGAATTCATTAAATCAAAAGATCATCAAATCTCTTAGGCACCCATCTCCTTTTCTGTATTAAGTCTCTCCCATGTACTTTTTGGTGAGGAAATTTGTTTCCTTGGTTTATTGACGGTGGAGTCTGCTTAATCTCACTAGAGTCATTGTTCTACTAGGAAGCTTTCTAGATACTGCATGTCATTTTCTGGACCATCCACAGTATAGAAGGACTTTCAGTAATGAATCACCAAGGCTGCAGCTTATGTTTCCTGCATTAGGGGCAAATTGTACACAAATTAAATTGGACTTTGAAATTTTACCCAGTTTCTTAAGACAAGCATGTAAATATTTATGTCCCTAAAAGATGTAGTTGGCCCAACATCCGTGATTGTAAGTAAGTTTAATAGCTGGATCTCCTTTCAGTGGCTAATCTAGTGTCACTTAGCAGTGGCCTGAGGCCTCCCTGTGGCCAGTAATCTGGTTTAGATTGAGTGCCGTTTGGGTCTTGTGCCTATCAGCTAACCCAGAGGAGGCTTTTCTGAGACTTGTTCCTTCCTCCATTGTCCCAGCTCTGCCTCCAAGGACAGAGCTCTGAAATAGAAACTCCTTAATGACCAGAAAATGGCATTCAGACAGGTCTGAGAGCAGAGACACTTATCACGCCTCTTTTCCCGCTTTTGCTGCCCTTGCATCTTGGGAACCAGTAATGTCTTTAGGGTGGTAATCCTAGCACTAAATGAGGTTAGACTCAGGAAAAAAAACATTTAAACTCAATCATTCCCCCTAGGAAATTTTTCTTTTTTTCAAAAATGAAAGGTCTGAAGTGGGCAGTTAAAACTGTACTACATCTTATCTTTCCTGTTAATGTTGAATTAAGCCATTATAGGGGGAAAGGGAGAACTGAGCATTTGGGCCTGAGATAAGGTTAAATTCAATTTCCATCACAGAATATCATTCCTATAATCATAGAAGTTCCTTTGGGGAAATGATAGGAGAGATGTTTCTCAGTAACTCTGTAGTACTTGTGTGGAAAACAAACTTAATAAAAAAACAAAACAAAACAAAAACCCGAAAAACCCTGCTTGATAGACCAGAGGATGTTCAAATTGCAGTCTTCTCAGAGACAAGCCCTGCTACTGAATCTGAAAGACAGGCCACAGCCCACACGGAACCACTTTCTAAATACCAAGGAAACCACAGTCAGTTAAACTAATCTTAGGGGTAGGCACTGTGCCTTGTCTTGGTGCCCAGCCAAGCCCTCACATGTGATGGGTCTTAGTAACTGTTTCATGAACAAGTAGCTAGAACTGCTAACTCGGGAAATAGTCTGCTGGCTCTGCACAGCCTGAAAGAGGATTGGGTTTACCTTCCGTGTTTAGTTAAAATTGCTTGGACTTGCACGGAGCCCATACTTCATGGGTAGCTTTTTTCTTTTTCTGCCAATTAGGCAGAAGTATCACAAAATAAGTAGCTTTAGTTTTTGTTTATTTAATATAATTCTAACAAAAGTAATATTGTTTTTTAAGAGTTTTTTTTTAATAAACTTAATTTGTTTCCAGTGTGGATAATTCATGACTTTAGTGTAGCCAGAAATAATTTTTCATTCAGGGAAAGGATGTTGTTATTTGGTGTGCTTTTTTGTTCATGTATCTGACACGGAAATCTGTGACTTCCAGAACAAAAAAGGATCCCCTTAAAGATAGGTTGGCACTGATTCTTCTAGGTCAGTGTTTTTGTGATAGAGCAGGTTATTACATTGACCGCTAGTGAATGTTTCAAAACTTGAACTTAGATAGTACAAAGGGAAAAGCTCATCCAGTTGTATACGTGGGTAAAAAACCTATGAAAATCCAAAATTGGGCTTTAGCCACACTGGTAGGTAGTACAGGCCAGCTCCTCAGATGATTGACTCAGGAGAATTGCATGTTTAAGGCTAGCCTGTGCAATTTCATGACATCAGTCTTCAAATTTTAAAAGGGTGAGGGGCATAGCTCAGGAGTACAGACAACACTTGACAGCGTGGCTCAGAGGTCTTTGACTCAGCCTCTGGCAATATGCACATGTGCACACATGACACACCAGAGCTTCATTGGGAATTTTTTTGTATCATGTATTTACAGTAACATCCAAGAGATGAGAGCTCGGCACAAAGATGCTTTCCTGAAGAAACACAACCTCAAACTCGGCTTCATGTCGGCATTTGTAAAGGCCTCGGCCTTTGCCTTGCAGGAGCAGCCGGTTGTAAATGCAGGTGAGTTTCTTAAGACCATTGTGGCAGAGGTCTTTAGAGCTGTTTATGAATACAGACCTGCTGTCACATTTAGGGGTCTTGACCAAGGCTTCTTGTTTCACAATTGTGGAAACATAACTGCCTTCCCTAAGTGAATTTTTCCATTCTCCTTTTCCAGATACTCTCATGATTACTATCTCCCCGCCAAGTGGGCAGAGAGGTTTCCCCTACTGGGTTGCTTGGCAGTCGCTCTGGCAGCAGGCGACTCAGGGTCAGCCCAGCTTTCCAGGCTGCTTGTTCTCACCACCACGTGGGCCCTTTACTTGGAGCTTGACTTCCACATTTAGCATAGGCTCACCCTGGAGGGTGACCTTTGATCTCGTGTTAGGGGCCTCATTGGGAAGTGTGGGCTTGGTACTCGTTTCTTTTCACTCTCATTATTGAAGCGTTAATCTAGCTCACAGCACTTTCCTGTTGAGGCACTTCTGTGTTCCTTGGAAGACTGGAAAGGGGACATTGACACTTTTGGAGTCTTCAGCATAAAATCCCTAGTCTCTCCCCCTTTGAGTGCTGTGCTCTAGCTAAGTCGGAGGCTGTCTTTGCTTGCAAGCATCTCAGCATTCTCATCCATTTTCCGTGCATTCTGACAATACAATGTAGACTCTTTGGAAGATTCCCAAGCCCTGATTTTATTAGCTATCACTTATAAAGCTATCACTTTATAGCTACAATTTTCAGCAGGTGGCTACCTGGATCTCTAGAGAGAGAAGATTCCCTTGTCTTGCTGAGGAAGCGGATTGGGCAGCAGCATCCTCCACCTTCCTTTGCCTTTCTACAGAGCACTCAATAACTAGTTATTCTCTGCTCAGAGAAGGCTTGCATAGATAGAAAATGTGCATTCACTATGGGAACCTTCTGTGAGCTGTGCTCCTAGTGCAGGCTCATTCAGAGCTTGGGAAATGCTGTCATAAATTGGGATGGGAGCAAGGACAGTGTCAGTTGCTTGTAATGTAGTTATTTTCTTGTTGGATTCGTCAATCCATACTGCGTTGGCCACTGAAAATTTTCACTCTGTTAACTCATTAGTCTTGGCCAAAAGGGTTGTATGTAACATGTGTTTTTCTTTCATAGTGATTGATGATGCAACCAAAGAAGTGGTGTATAGAGATTATATTGACATCAGTGTTGCTGTTGCTACTCCAAGGGTATGTTGGGGCAAGAATTGGGAGTGCTTGCTTAGATCATGTCTTAGTTATTTCTCTATTGCTATGATAATGGCACAACCAAGGCAACTTAGAAAAGAAAGAGTTCATTATTGGGTGGGCTTCAGTTTCAGAGGGCTCAGAGTCCACTGCCATCGTGACAGGGAGTATGGCAGCAGACATTGCTGCTGGAGCAGTAGCTGAGAGCTCAGCATGCTGAGACACAGTCAGCAAAGCAGAGAGAGCTAGGTAACTGGGAACGGCACAGCTTTTGAAATCTCAAAGCCTGCCTACAGTGACATTCCTCTTAATCTTTCTAAACAGTTCCACCAACTTCAGACCAAGTATTCAGATATATGTCCCATGGGGCCCATTCTCACTCAAACCACTACAGATCTCACATTATTTATATTAGAGCACATGGAAGGGGTCATTTCTACAATTCTATAAGGGGTCATTAGTAAAAGTAATTTTTTTTACATCATACCACATTCCTTTATCTTCATGTGAGTCTTTTTAATTCTAGTGAGTTTAGGGTATTATGGTTAGGGAGACCAGTGGATTAAATCAAGGAAATTATAACTATAAAGAATATTGCTATTTTGCAACTGAAAACAACTTTTCATTCCAGGGTCTCGTGGTTCCTGTCATTAGGAATGTGGAAACTATGAACTATGCAGATATTGAACGGACCATCAGTGAACTAGGAGAGAAGGTACGGTAGGTGGAGTATGGATGAGCTGCTGGGCAGTTGAGGGAACACAGCCTGCACAGGCGTCATTGCTTAGGCTCTGGGATCAAAGGATGCATAGCCACCTAGAAAAGCCGTGGCCATGTGAGTCCAGGAGAGGCATCTGCCAGGGTCTTCTTCCATGCTCAGATGATAGAAACTTCAGCAGTCAGATCTGTTGGGAAGAAATGTTGGTTGTAGAATCCTGCTTCTTCTCACAGCCCCCTTAACTGAATACCTGTCTTGTTGGCCAGAGTTTGTACTACTGAGCTCGGATAAGAGTTTTCTAGGTTTACTTTTTTGGAGTGAAGAAATCTGGTTTGACTTAATGTTTCAATTATGAAACTTTTTTTAGGCCCGAAAGAACGAACTTGCCATTGAAGATATGGATGGTGGTACTTTTACCATTAGCAATGGAGGAGTTTTTGGGTCACTGTTTGGAACACCCATTATCAACCCCCCTCAGTCTGCCATTCTGGGCATGCATGGCATCTTTGACAGGCCTGTGGCTGTGGGAGGCAAGGTAAGAACCATTATCTTCGATTTTTTTTTTAATTCTTTACCCAAATCCTTATTATAAAGCATTCACTGTAATTTCAGGCTTAAGTTCCATTTCTTTAATTACTAAATGATAGCTAAGGCACTGCTTCTCAAACTGATCTGTGGATGTCAGTGTCATCTGGGCTAGAGAGATGAATCAGCAGTTAAGAGCATTTGCTGCTCTTGGCAGATAACCGGGTTCAGTTTTCAGCATCAGCCATCAGTAGTTCCAGTTTTGAGGGATCAGGCACTCTTTTCTGTCCTCTTCAGGTACCAGAGATGCACATGGTACACATGCATGCATGTAGACAAAATGCTCATACACATTAAAATAATTTTTTTTAAAAAAAGCAAATTAACTACAGAAGCAGACATGTAGACAGTTCTGATATGTTAAAGTCTGAGAACTATTGAGCTAACTACTTCCACCCAGGCCTCTAGGACTTGTTGACGTGCTTCATTGTCAGAGTCCCCCAGGGAGTCAGGGATGGATAGACTGAGAGACCCTGGGAAACAGCACAATGCACTGCAGTCTTTGAGCTATAGAATTGTGTGAGAAACTTAGAAATTTTCTGGGAGATCAAGGATTGAGGCCAAAGAGCTTGAGTTAGCCATTGGAAGATAAGTTAGTTTAAAAATAAAGAGATTTCTGAGACTGCTGTGTCTGGAACGTGTGTGGGTCACAAAATCCCTTGTACATCCAAAACCCGTGGGTCTTCTTTCTGCAAAACAGTTACACACCTAACTTTATACATAAGAGATTCTTGTTTTATTTATGGATTTTCAAGACAGGGTTTCTCTGGAACTCTCCATGTAGACCAGGCTGGCCTTGAATTAAGAGATCTTGCCTCTACCTTCTGAGTGCTGGGGTTAAAGGTCTGCACCACCACACCTTGCAGATAACAGGAAATTTGAACTCAGAAGATTGATTTTTTTCCCCCTCACACTATGGATATAAACTAGTGGTAAAGTGTTTGTCTAGCGTGTTCAGAGCTCCTAGTTTGATACACCAGGCTTGATAGTACATGCTTGTAGTTACAGCAATTGGGAAGTAGAGCCAGAGACCCAAGATTAATTTTACAGTGAATTTGAGAACAGCCTGTGCTTCATGTGACCAGTTGCAAAAAACAACAACAAACAAACAAAAAACAGCATACATTTTTCCTCTTTAAATTGTAACTTCAAAAGATTGGGGATATTTCTCAGTAGTAGGATGCTTGCCTAGCATACTCAAGACCTAGCGTTGGATCCACATCATTGAAAAAAAAATAATAGTAATAAAGATTGTAATTTCAGCCCGGCAATGGGGCAATGGTGACACGCACCTTTAAATCCCAGCATTCAGGAGGCAGAGGCTGTCTCTGAATTCAAGGCCATCTGGGTCACTGAGGAAGTTCAAGGATGGTGGTGGGGGTGGAGATGTACACAGAGAAACCTTGTCTGGAAAAACAAACAATAACAAAGATTGTAACCGCAAGATGCACCCTTTAATCCCAGCACTCATGAGGCAGAGGCAGGCGGATCTCTGAGTTTGAGGCCAGCCTGGTCTACAAGAGCTAGTTAGAGGACTAACTCCATAGCTACTGAGAAACTGTCTTGAAAAACAAAAAGCAACAAACAAACAACAAAAAGAAAAGATTGTAACTTCAGAATATCTCTCTCGGCAGCCACACTGAAGAGAAAACCTTTCTTTAGGGAACAGATTAGCCAGTAGAATGTGGCATTGCATATTTCTTTTAAGGTGGTTTGAGGGACCTGCTTCCTTGTTTGGACCTTGCTTTTGAGTCCCAGAGGTTTGCACTAAAGATTAGCTTGGTCTTCAGAATAAACCCACATTACCCCAAGACATCACTGTAGGAAAGACTTGGAACTGGGAATGCTAGTATGGGCTTTGTTCTCTCACCCCTTCCCTCAGTGGAGCTTTCTCTGATCTGCTGGATACAAACCTGTTGCTCTCCTCTCTGTAGGTGGAAGTGCGACCTATGATGTATGTAGCCCTGACCTATGACCACCGGTTGATTGATGGCAGAGAGGCTGTGACCTTCCTCCGAAAAATCAAGGCAGCAGTAGAAGATCCAAGAGTCCTCCTCTTAGACCTTTAGGAGGAAGCCACGCCCCCTACCTATCAATCATGCAGGAACTGAAAACAGTCTTCTCCCTGTCCCCTCATCAGTCCCAGAGTTTGCCTGACGACAGGCAGGCACCATACTGTTGGCCTCAAGCAGGGAAGCCAGGGCACTATATAACCAGCTTTCACAGGTCTTTCCTTCGTGTTCCTTCTAGACTCTTCCTCTCCCTCTCTGTGTCCTTCTCTTGAGAGACAGAGAGAGTGAGAGCCCTAATGGATGCCCATTGATATCCCGCCTTTCTTCCAGCCCTCTGCAAAGACAGTTTTGCTTCTCCCCAGGAACAATACAGGGATGCCACCAGGGACCTTGTGACCAAGTTTGTCTTTGGAAAGTGTTCTCCAGAGATGCCTAGGGGGTGCTCTGCCTCCCAGGCTCTAAGCCTCTGTCCCAGCTGTGCATATTCTCAGCTGATGCCACCTGTGTGGAGGTATCGGACACAGGCAAAGAGGCGCTGCTTTGCTTCTTAAATGCACCACCATTCTGAGCTGTCAGTGTCTTCATGGTGCCTCTCTACCTCTCCAGGAAGCCCAGGCCCGGGGTGGGGGAGCTTGGGGATAGGCAACGTGGTGCGGAGTCCCCTGAGGTTACCTTTTATAATCCCAGATGGGAGTAGAACACTGACTTGCCTCACAGGCTTCATTGTAAGCTCACACTGGGAAGATTCATTTTGGTGTAATCACATATAATTATGGTCATACCAACCCTTCCAGGGTTCTGGGGATCATTCTAGGACATTGTTCGCATTTAGAGCAGATTTTTAGTACATCATGGCAGTGAGTGAAGAGCCTGGTGAAGGGACTGGCTCTGACCAGATCAGGTTGGCTAGAGTTCTCAAATTCAAGGTGGTATCAGCATGTGATGGGAAGGGGCTATTCTCTCCCTTTCTGGGTGTGTGGCTTGCGGGGAGCAAAGTCTTGGCACCCCTAGCAGGACACAGATACAGGGGAGGATGGACTGTGGTGGGATCCAGCCTCAGGAGTCAGTCCAGAGTGATGGAAGGGCTGATGTCATCTCTAAGGTACTGCCCTTTGGGTGCCGGCACAATCACTGCAATTTCTTGAAGCATGGCAAACCGCAAGTGACTAGATATGGAAGGAAGCTCCTAGGCCTTGTGTCCTCTGCACTGAGGCCTGAGGCTGCTGACAGTTGACAAGGGGCCATAGTGTTAAATGCCCTTTTTTCTGTCATCCAGGACAAGCTGGGGGGAGGGGAGAGGCCAGTATTGAGTGCCTGCGGCATCTGCTACTACATCTTCACCATCCGGAACTTGTAGCTAGAATATTTAAAGAGGCTGATTTTGAATGGAAATTAAAGGGCAAATGTTCTCAAACAGGGTTCCAGCATCTGTGCTCCTTTTGGCCTTTGAGGTTGTACAGCCTGCCACTGGTTGGCAGCCACAATGTCTTTATCATTGAAAAGTACTTCTTGAGTTGCTATCTTGTATCCTGAGGCCCCCATCTCATACTTTAGACATGTTAGGGCTATGCTAATTTAACTGCCAGCCAGGGACACCCACAAACCACTTAGAACCCTGGGTTCCTTTTGGGGAGCCCGACAGTTGTGACAAGCCAACTCTTAAAGAGATGTCGTAGCTCCTACCTATGTGAAGCCCTTTAAAACACTGGGGAGCAGTTGCCCCTTTGAGGGACTTGTGTTATTTCTGAGATGGAGTGGAGAGACATGAACACTTCTAATTTCACTTAGACTTAGTTGTCACATGTGTACCAAGATGTTTGTGGTTAGAATAAACAGAGGTCGCCTCGGAGCAGTAGTATGTGAGGGGACAGGACAGGGTTGGTCACTTCCTAGGGTGACCACAAGGGCTAATGGTATGATGGAGGGTAGACTGCAACCCTCCCAGCCTGCCTTCTCCACACAGAATCCTATCTGTTGGTCCTGCCTGCAGTCGCAGGAAGAGGAAGCTGGTAGGTGGTTCAGTGAATTGTGTGTCAGGTGTAGTACTAGATGTGCTACCAGATACAATGTTTCTAGCAACTCTGGAGTAGCTGCTGTCAGAACTGGGACCTTGGTGATCCAAACTGATCGCAGAAGTGGCTTGTACTTGATAAAGCAGTGGCAGAAGTTGCCTTGCATGGTCTACCACAGGAGCCAGCTCTAATGGTCAGTTCTAAATTAGCCTCTCCAGAACCTCTGTTTTATCAGGAGGATCTTCCATGGGCTCACTGCAGAGATTAAGGTAGTGTTTTCCTCAGGCATCATGATCTAGGGCGTCTCTTCCCTTTCCTGAGCCTGTTCTGGAAGAGCAGGGGCTGCTTCCTTGCAGACCACTTTGACTGCAGTAATGAGGCAAAGATGCCACCAAAAGAGAAGGCTTTATTAGAGAGTGGACCAGCCCCGGGGACTGCTGGGATTCCAGCCATGGAGCAGCTGCACTTTCCTTGTCCTCTGCTCCAGACTCAGCACCAGGAATATTGGGTGTTTCATCATGTTGCCACCCCACACACACAAGTGTTTGGTGAGTTGCCCGATTGGTGAACTGTACCAGATGCTACGTGTGTTGTAACACTGGAGGGATCTGGAGATTGGTCAAGTGAAATTTTGTTGCATGTGCCACACCTCTGAGACTGGGTTGTCCTGAGGCAAGTTCTCAAACCTAGAGAAAGGACTGTCTGTAGATACCCACTTAGCTAGTTCTTCAGAAACCAGCAATAACGGTCTTAAAGCATTGGGTAAAATTGGTCCGTATGTTCTGTGGTGTCTCATTCTAAAAGTGGACAGTGGATTGAATAAACTTCATACCAAAATGTAGAATGGAAACAACCAACCTGAGAAAAGACTGCAATGGCCTGTGGGGCAGACCCTTCTGACACAGGAGAGCCAGCCAAAGAATAAAGCTTTTTATTCTGTTTGCAAACTCAGTCTGAGTGCTAAAAGTGCATTCTTACCCACTCTTAACCCTACTGACGTCTCTTCCCCTTAGTTGATTCTCCAAAGTCAGTGGGCCATACTTCCCCACCTCTCCCCCACTTAGCCCTACAGAATAACCTACTTCCGAGTGCCCCAACCCCCATGGGAGCAAATATCTGGTAGAAGCAGCCTGCGAAAATGGACCCAGGACAGTCTTGGATTGGGTCTACTGAGCCATGGAATCAGTGTCCTGAGATGTCTTAAGTGGTGTACAACATGTCTGTGTCACCAAGTGTGTCAGTCGGCTCAGCAGGTGTTGAGACATTTGGAGCTAGAGCAACAGAAGGCAGCCTTTAACATGAGAGGTCCCAGCCAAGGGTGCAAGGTGTGTGTCCAACAGGCATCTGTTGCTGATGGGTGTAGGTTTCTCAGCAGGGCGCACCTCACCGCCTCCCCCAATGGTTACAGGCTGACTTCTTTAGGACAGAAGCAGTCACTGGTCTGAGGCCCAAGCAGATTCTGAGCAGGTAAAGCGGCTACCGCGCCACCTTCGTCCCCTGAAGTCCACTGACAAGGGCCAGCCAGGTGGCAGACAAGAACTAGGCCATCTTCTTTGTCCATTTACCCACCCCTTACCCCACTAGTCGACTCCATTGGATAGTACTGAAAAAGGGGTGGGACTTGAGTTTGCTGGCACCACCACCTCCAGCACCTAGGCGCCGCTGGGGATCGAACTGTAACAGCTGTGGTGAAAGAATCAGCGCTCTGCATCCTTTCCCCGTCATGGAGGTAGGCACCCACCTCCTGGAACTCCTATTACCAACCCTCAGGGTGCTCATTCCCCTTTCTCATGATGCTGGTGGTAGCTGGCACAGGCATGCGTGGGCATTTATTCCCCTATTGCTCTAGTGTTTCCCAGCTTACATTGGACAGGTGGTTCCTC
>LOJH01005155.1:0-30000 GCA_001685095.1 Ellobius talpinus | reverse complement strand
CTTGCAACTATCAGAAGGATAAAGTTGGACAAACTCTGTCTCCTGAATCAAAGTGGCTACAGAGCTCCAATGTTAAAATTAGTGTCTTAAAAATAACAGTGGAAAATAAGCAGGTTTGAATCCTGACTCGAAGGACTCTCACAGCCGTGACTGAACTCTGCTGCTCTTTCTGCTGTCCTGTCACACTTTCCCTGCTGCTGAGAGACTGCATTAAATAGCAATATGCACTGTCCATCCCAGATCTCTTTAAACACTCTGCTCAGGACTTGACAAAAGCTTGCAAATACCCCTCAGCTCATTGTCAGCTCTTTTGAATACTACAAAACCAAAAGGTTTTGGAAAGCTATTATTATAATAGACATTATACCTGCAACCACGCCTGGAATCTGGACCAAACCTGTCAATTCAGTGTGATCGTTTCTTATGTGGCAGTAACCTGCACATGTAAATCAGGAGAGAACAGAAAGCATTGATCAAGAAGGAGAAATCAGACATTACCTACCCTCATTTATTATGATCAGAACAGAACTGTAATGTGAATATCGTTTTGCATTGATTACACAAGTCTTCGCATGTTTTGAAAGTGCTGAGGCAGACAGGTCAGACTCCCTTTGTCTGAATATCTGAAGCAGACAATAAAGGGCCCATGAGCTAGTAGGTAGTGGACACTCTAACACAGACATGATGATTTCCACTGTAAATCTCATCTACAGGTTGGGACTACATTTTCCATCTCCCATTTATTAAAGAATTGGACTGACATCATGCTGAAAACCTTTTCAATCACCCACACATAATTGGGATGTTTAATTAAGTGATGCACTTAATGTGCTAACCCAACACTTCCAGAAATGCTGCTATTAAACTCGGTTGTAATAAGGCAGGGTGATTTTGTCAAACAATTTTTGCACGCATTTTTATGACTTCCACGCTCACTTTTTAGATTCATTTGAAGAGGACATGGTCTTGGCAGTGTGTCTGTTCTAACAGTTCTCTGACCCCTTCAATGAGGAGTACAAAAATACGCACATATATTTATCGTATATGTGCTTTTAAGTAACCTAAACTTATCGCCTACCTGTCAGAGAATAATGCCTATATCTTTCCTTTTAACATTTGACTCATCTCAAGACAATCTCAGAACTTTTCTACTCTTGTCAGTATTCATAACCATGTCTTGGTTTTCAGTTATCTAGTTGTTACTGGTATGCAGATCAAAGCATTAAGAATTTGCTTAATTTATATGATGACAAAATAAAGATAAATGGGACTCCATGTTTGATACATCTCAGTAAGTTTTAGACCTGCCAATAGAGTAAGCACAAGGTAAGAGAAAAAGGAAAATGTCCCCAGATATGCGGGCTGTTTACTTTCCTTAACTCACAAAAAGCTTGACTAGCAACATCAGTATTTACTGGATGTTTACCCACTGAAGTATGCCCATCGGTCTTTGTTTTGCCTCTCTGTCAGAAAGCATCCAAGAATTCCCTCCTCACCTCTGCCAAACATCTAAATACTAGTCAGTCAATGGAATGTTTGCATGCATCAAGTTTTATAGCTAGTAGAAAATGTGTTGGTCATTTAACACTAAGCTGAAAAGCTACATGAATTCCTCTGGCGTTATCCAAAGCTATGTGTTAATCCAGAACTTTTTAAATCTGATACTATTTTTTCTGAATATTAATGAACAGTGTAGCAGCAAGATTTTTATATGCACTCAAGGAATTGCTCTTATTTCGTGTCAGTGAATTCCTAGGTAACTCCTGGTGGCAAAACACACAATCCTATAGTAAGTGAACTGTAAAAAAGATAATACAAAAATTGAGTCATGTAAAATTAATCATAGAAATGGAGACATTTTGAATTTTTGAAAATTATATAAATTTACATAAGGATACTGAGAAGTCTAAATACAAAATAAAATTGATAGTCACAGTTCTTTGGTTGCTTAGTTTGTTGGATGTTTGGTTGGTTTCATTGTGTGTGTCTGTTTATATATGGATTTAGACGATAGTATCAGCTTTCAGAAATACTAGAAATCCTTCAGATATGTTTTCCTATCTCTATCATGACCTTTATGATGGATTTTGGTATATATTTAGGGAAGAAGGGAGTTCAATTAGTTGTGTGTTAGTTGGCTTATCTTTCCAGAATCTTTTTATCTGTTTCAGATGGTAGTTTTTCAGAGAAGGCCAGAGTCTGATTACAATGTGAACATGTCACATACATGTGAGTTGTGCTTGTGTAACTTCAGCATGGCCATGATGTGGCAGGCACATTTGTGCCATAGCCCTCTGTAAGGTACTCACAAATCTTTAGAGGCTTAAAAATAAAATTAAATTGTTCTGCATAGTGAGAGAACTGCTTGATAAGGTTCGGAATTGTAGTGACAGCAGACAGCTTACTTTGGCCAAATACTAAGTCAGTCACAATAGATTGGGATTACAACAACCTGTCTTATGTGGCAGCTGGATCCTAACTGCCAGCTTTGGAATACTCTGGCAGGCCTCCATCTATAGGTTTGTCCTAGAAAGTTCACTTGTAAGAGTTATGCACAGAGCACGTTTAGTTGGAAATATAGACACTTAAGTGAAAAGAGATAACCAAGCGACTGCTGAACAATAACAAGAGACACGAAAGAAACACAGTAAGATTCTCAAGAACTGATCACCTTCCCGGACGGTGCACAGTCCCACAAAGGTAGCTATGAGTAGACGTGTGTGTTCCATACGAACATGCCCCCTTCCTCTTCCTTCCTGCTTCATTTTCATTCTGTCTTTCTGCTGTCTTCCATCTAATCTATCAACACTGGCACTCTTGAAATGAAGCTCTACCGTGTCTTCCTCTGCCCCTGAGTTGCTAACTTCCTCCTCACGTCTGGGAGAGACAAGAAGTGAATGATTATTGAAAGGACACAGTTCTGTACCTTGAAATTTTCATGTATATATATAATATATATATATAGTTATTTTAATCATTCTATTTGTTTATCAAAGAACAAGTGATTAAACTCACAGCTTTTTAATGTTTTAAATAACCAAGCATTCAGAAATGCATAGTGTGATTAGTTACTCTTATTTATAAAGACGGGACCTGGGGCTGAGGCTTAAAGCTTCTGATTTTCCATTCTTAATCTCCAATTGGCTGACTTTACATCACATATTCAGGCTGATACTATGGTGAATTGATATATAATAATCCATATGTATGTCCATATTTAAATTTAGAAATATTTTTAAAAATCACTGAATTGCTTTTGGCCCTTTGTTTTTCTCACATGTTGGAAAATTTAATCAAATTCGTCTGTATTTCTATATCATGATGGAAAAATAGGAGACATGGCTATTTTTCAATGTTAAAAATGTGACTTTTGTTTGTTTGTTTGTTTGCTTGTTTGTTTTGTTTGAAGTAGAAAAATTAACCCTGGAACTCTTCTCTTTCCCTTTATTTCCACATATGGCCACTTTTTCACTGATAATTTTCTCAATTTTTTTATTGTCAAGTGTCAGGAAAATTTGAACCACATAAAAATTACCATTAGAATAAATTGTGAACGGTGCCTATTAATCTTTTTCTGTTTTCAAAGATAGTTTGTCCTGTAAACATGTTCTAAAGAAATTCTTTATGTAAATACTAGCTTTTCTTTACAGTAAAAGTACATTGTTTGTTGATTTTGCTGGAAAGCAATGTATTTTCCCAAGGTTGCAGGCGGCCAGGTGTCCTGTCGTTTGATGGGATGCTGATTGGAGCAGAGGGACTCGCACTGCTCTGAGCATGCGCCTCAGAGGACCAAGCCTTTCCTGTGTTTCTCTGCTATCCTGCTCCTGTTTCTCCAAAAGTCTTCTTTTCTCTAGAATGTTCTCCCCAATGCTGTTGCTTATCCTCTATGTTCCTCCCTTTTTTTCTTTGCTCTAGGTATCTTCCTCTGCCTCCCATATCCCACTTTATCTCTTTCAACCACAGAAATTTTTAGAAAAAAAAAGAAGTAAGCAGAAAGTTAAAATGTTTTCATTTTGTTTTAAATCCATTGGAAACTCTATAAGTAGTCTTAAGATTTC
This sequence comes from Ellobius talpinus, assembly GCA_001685095.1. Lineage (NCBI taxonomy): Eukaryota > Metazoa > Chordata > Mammalia > Rodentia > Cricetidae > Ellobius > Ellobius talpinus. Next base: position 25,942 of record LOJH01005155.1, on the reverse strand, counting down.
TGGACTTTCTAGTAAAACTTTAATTGCTTGTCATAAGAAAATGTTTAAGGAAGAAACTAGACTGTTAGTCTTATTAGTCTGCCTTTTAGTGAACTAGTCTCCTCAGATATTTTCATCTATATTAATTCATATCTAGAAAAAAATCTTTTATCAGTTACTACAGTCACTTATTTATTCACATTTATTGTTAAATTTTATCTTTTTAATTTACATTTATTTCTGCTATGTTATGTGTGTGTGCCTCTGTGTATGTGTGTGTATGTGTGTGTGTGTGTCATGGCACTCACTTGGAGGTCAGAGAACAACTTGTAGGGGTTAATTCTTTTTTCCAGGTTTTAGAACAAACTCCAATAGTTGGTCTGGGAAGCCAGCAACTTCACCTCCTCAGCCATTGCATTCAGTATATGTATTTATAATTATTATAAATTTGCATATAATTTTGAATTATGATTAAGTTATATAAGTATGTTCTCTATATATGCTTTGTACAGCTATAAATATCTGTTATTCTTATGCATAATTTTAATTATTTAGTTTTTTTATTTCAATTATATGCTTAAAATATTTCAAAAGGTTTTCAGTTACAGCAATGAGACATTGAAAAGAGACTCAATGATGAACTTCGGAGACCACTGCCACAAAATTATTTATTTTCTCCTCTATTGTCTGGAGTTCCAACTCCTTTGTGCAAGTACATTTGAAACATGGAACTTCAAGTGGGAGTCTGGTGAAATCAGCTCCTTCTGGAAAACTATTTTCAAAATAATACAAAGTTACACAGGACAAAATGGATACCATTTTGGGCCGTTGGTGCTAAATAACTTAAAAACAACGTCATACCGTTGTGCAAAGACCAGCAGGCACTGGATTGTGACAGCCTTTTCCCTTTCTCTCCATGCAAGGTCCCCGTGTCAGTGGCCATGATGACGCCCCAGGTGATCACCCCTCAGCAGATGCAACAGATTCTTCAGCAGCAGGTCCTGTCTCCTCAGCAGCTCCAAGCCCTCCTCCAGCAGCAGCAGGCAGTGATGCTACAGCAGGTAATGTATGTTACCTGCTCTGGTGTTCTAGTCCTGCTGAAGGGGAAACACGCTGCTGGCAGTGTGGTGGGCTTATTATATAGTGCGGTCTCCACATACGGAAGCAACTTAGCAACATGTGAGAAAAGAAGTGTCACACTGTGCCTGCAAAGCTGCCTGAGAGGACTTAAGTTACTCATTCTCTTCAACTGTACCTAAATCTAGAACAGGAGCAGAAAGAAGAGCAAATTGAAAACAGATGAATTTCTATTTGATTATTCAGGTTCTTAGGTACATTTACTTTTAGGTTTGCCAAGGAGTGCACCAATATACCACAGAGTTGTTGATTTTTAAATCGCCAACACATTAGCAACCCCCCCTTAAGTTCCAATAAATAGGAAAAGGCCACTTTGCACACAACGCATGCTAAAAGCTGCACCCAAGCTTTCTTTTCCAAGGTATAGTCATCACTTGAAAAAGAGGAATCTGCTTATTAGAATAAAACTGGACAGATAAGAGCAAGTTCGTTTTTGTGATAATACAGTGAGCCTACAGTGTAGCTTATTGAAGACTTGAGTATCTATAAATAGATTCAGAAGGTGATACTTGCGTTCCGTGGTGAAAATAAAGTGTTTTACCAGAGTTGTTAGTTAGTAAGTAGCTTTATTATTGCCTCTGATTGGGCCTACAGGTTACATAGATTTCTAACATGACATTGTGTTAAAACCTCTGATAGATGAAGCTGTTTTCATCCTGTTTTGGTGGCGGTGACGCTTGATCCTTCTAAGGGGTAGAGCACAGCCCATTCTTAGGTCGTCATAGAACTTCAGATATAGTCATTTAGAGTATTCACTTTGGTTCTGGCCTTTAGAATGCAGATTTTCTATACCCTTTTGTTTAGGATTGTTTGGATTCTGGATTGGAAATTTTCAGAGCTGCCTTGGGAAAAAAAGTATGTAGCGCTATCTCTTTAAATCCAATGCAAATTTTTTGGGAGGGGTGGGCGATGAGGTGTATCTTAATGACCACTCTACCATGTGTCAGGCTAGTAGAGTTTAGGACATTGATGATACATGAAACTTTTGCCTTTATTTATTAAAGTCAAAATGGTTTATTCAGCAACAACTACAAGAGTTTTACAAGAAACAGCAAGAGCAGTTACATCTTCAGCTTTTGCAGCAGCAGCAACAGCAGCAGCAGCAACAGCAGCAGCAACAGCAGCAACAGCAGCAGCAGCAGCAACAGCAGCAGCAGCAGCAACAGCAACAGCAGCAGCATCCTGGCAAGCAAGCGAAAGAGGTAGGATCTAGTTATCTCATTGATATCTATAATAGCATGGGCTTGAGAAGGTACTTTGAGAGGTGAGGATCGTCTCAGATCTCCCTATAACAAGGCTCTTGCTGTCAAAGATGCAGTGTTCTGTATTTTTACTGAGCTTAATAACAGTGACAGTGAGACTCTTGTGCTCTCCTTTTTTGTAGCACGGGACTTGAGAGTCACAATCCATTGCTGACTGTCGTCTAATGTCACTAATGAATCACAGTGTACAAAGAGCAAGCTGTGTGGTGGACAGAGTACTGATTATCTTGTATTCACTGAGAATCCAAGTTGGTGAGGGAACCTTATTTTTCTCAGTTGTACAGCTCAGAGACCATGCATGCAAATTTAGCCCATTGTTGGGGGGCAGGGAGACGAAGAGAAAAAACTGGTTGAGCACAGATTTCAAAGTCACAGGCCCCTGATTAATGAACTGCTAGGGTAGGTTTGGAGTGGCGAGTAGAAAGTTACCGTTTGATATGCTCATAAATCAAACTGACAAGCTGGCTTCTCAGGCCTAGCCTGTGCTTGTCTGCAAACTGCATCAAATATAAACATAATCCAAACAAAACATGTTGAAGTAGTTCAATTGATCAGCAGGTATCAGGGCTGTTGTTTCCAAGCTGCCCCTTATGCAAACGTACAGGAAACAGTTTTGACCTCCTGAGGGATTGTTTCTGTTTGGATTTGTGAATAGAATTTCAGACAGCCATCAACTACAGAATAGAAATTGCTCCCTTATTTCTCAGAGGCTTTGGGCAATCCACATGACTTGCTCCATTATGCAGTCTGTTTTCTAGTGAGCGCATCAGAAGTTTCTGTTTTCCCCAAACTAAAAAGGAAAGGTCTTCCACACAGCTTGTCTTCCTCTGAAGTGTGACTGCCATCGCCTACCCTCCCGAGTCCAAAGAACTCTGCTTTGTCTTGTAATGCCTCACAAAACTGGAAGTTAGACTTTTCTTTATAATAAGGGCACTTTTTTGCCTTGCACACAATTCTGCCTTTAATGTATTCAAAAGAAAGAAAGAAGAAGAGAGAGAGCTAACATGCCTGTCCTGTAGCTCCATCCAAGTTTACTAATAGATCACTAGAGACCACTTCCACGGACCTCCACACACCAAACTTACGGAATAGGAGAAAAGTGAGAGTATTGTGGGAGTTAATCGCTTCCCTCAAGTGTTAGTCAATTTGTCTTCATGAACTTCCAATCACTCCGCTGAGGTGGTTTGCTAGAGTCGGTCTCTAAACTTTGCTCAGTACCATTAGTGCAAGTTCCTTAGTTCCCCGAACCAAGTTCTGGAAGTTCCAGGAAGCAGGCAGCTGAATACCTAGAAGCTGCTCCCATTTGGCTTCTGGACTTTGACCCGTGGAATGCTCAGGAGACATCTGGGCGAGGAAAGGAGCATGCCTTTCTGTGTGTGAGAGTGGTTTACGTGCACCTTATTCTCTGCTGTTGACTGGGTTGGGTTTTCTGACACCCACAGCAGCAGCAGCAGCAGCAGCAGCAGCAACAGCAGCAGCAGCAGCAGCAGCAGCAGCAGTTGGCCGCCCAGCAGCTTGTCTTCCAGCAGCAGCTTCTCCAAATGCAGCAAATGCAGCAGCAGCAGCATCTGCTCAGCCTTCAGCGTCAGGGCCTCATCTCCATCCCACCAGGCCAAGCGGCCCTCCCTGTCCAGTCGCTGCCTCAAGGTATAGAGGACACGCTGCAGATCCTTCATTCCTGCTCTCCTGCTTTCTCCCATTCCATGCTTCTGTAGATAATACCCTATACCTTGAGTTACTTTGGCTTATGTCCTTCAAGTTGATAACTGAAGCCTGACTGCTTCGATGGTCACATGAAGCACTTGCTATAGTCTCAGAAATTCTACCACACACTGCTTTCAAGTACATAGCGAAACTCTCTCAAGTATTTTGTTAAATATTAAATGTAAGTTAATTAGCTTTATGGGCAAGGATAATGTAAGACAATACAGTTGAAGCACCACTGAATATGCAGGATGATAGGAAGGGTGGCAGTACTCCATTTACCGTGGGCTGATAATGAGCTTTGGTGGACAGCTGATGAAAACACAGGTTCCTAGCCTTGGCACTGAAATCACAAAGAAAAGAGCAGCTCTGGGCAACTATAGAGCAAGTGCAAACTCTGGTGTGGGAAGCCCAGCCTATGTCATAAGACTGCAGTGACAGCATTTCTCCAAATTCCCTCTACAGACAATGCAAATTAGAGTTTTAAATGCTGTTGACCATATTCTAATTTGATCTTCTATATAAGCTACAGCTGAGTGTGTTCTAATGTACTTATATATGTATGCTGTTCTCAACCTTGGGGAAAGAAATTTAAGAAAGAAAGATAATCAATGGCTAAAATTCCCAATTAAGGTAAAAGTCATGTGTTGTTAATGTTTGTGAATGGATATTTTAATTTGGATTTGGATTTTGTTGTGACAAAGCTTGTTTACACAAGTGAATCTTAATTAAACTTAACTATATCTGTCACGAAGGAGTTTATTTTATAGCAGTATTTGCCACACGTCTTACGGTCTCTGTAGAACATACCCAAGAACAGCAAGAACAATTTGATACTACATTAGACAAGTGAAATCCAATATTTACATTGTGTGTGACCATTGTTTGATGGCCAATGAAATTAATATTATTACCATATATATTTTTTTATTCATCAAAATACTATTACTTTGTTGTAGCTTTCCCCAGATTTTCCTCTTTCATTTAACTTGAGATCAAATTCACTTGTCTCGAGCATCCCTGGGAAATCCAGAAAAACAAAGTTTATTTTTTGAAAGAAAGTCTAGGCATAGACCCAGTTTTCAGAGTTATTCTAGAAAGAAGTAGAATAAATTCAGTATTATCATAGAAATAAAATTCTAATCATGAATTATGGTTCTTTAGAAAAATAATAAAATCATAGGACAAATGGAAATAAGATTTACAAAAGGTACTTATATATTAACTGAATACAAGCATGGATTTTCTTGATAAAAGCTATTTGTTAATAGAAATATACCCAAATAGAAGCAATAAGTTCATCTTTTTGGTTTCTTTTTAATTTCATAAAAGTTAAACAAATCTTCATTTAGAATCTCTTCCAAAGTAAATCATGATTTATCATAATTTTATTGTAGTATAGTCTCTCTAATTTTTTGAGAAAGTGTAACTCTTATTTAAAATAATTTTTTCAGCTGAATTTTCCCAACTCTAGTCAAATTCTCATCAAGCAAGGAATGCTATTATTGTATAATCATTATAGTAATTTTCAAATGAAAATTGCTCTTATTTCTGAGCTGGTTTTGTATAGAATTGTTTTTTTACTTTTTTCCTACTTTTATTGTTCACAGGACATATGAAAACTAAAATGCACATAATGAAGAAATTTGGGAAAATGAGAGTTCTAAAAGCAAAGCCTAGATTGTGCAGAAATTTTACTTATTTATTAACTTTTTTTTGTTGTTGGACAGGGTTTTCCTCTGTAGTCCATAGTGCCTAAACTTCACTGGGTAGCACAGCCTAGCCTTGAACTCATGAGCAATTCTTCTGCCTCAGCCTTGCTAATGCTGGAATTACAAGCACAAGCACCAATATCTATATAGAAAATCTATAGTTATGAAAGAAACACGAAGCCGCAAAAACACTTCCTGTTGTAGGAGGCCACTTGTTTATTCCTGGCTGCTCAGCCTCAGATAACCATACAAAAAAAACTATATTAATTAAATCACTGTTTTTAGTTTTCCTCGCCTAGTTCTGATCTGCCCTGCTATAGGCCCAAACACAGTTTCTTTATTCATTAACCAATAAAAGCAACACATAGACAGAAGGACCTCCCACACCAATTCCCCACTGATGAAAGAGAAGTAATGGAACTGAACAATTGCGGGCTCAAACTTCAGTGGTTTATGTGGTCAGTGTTCTTGTTGATACCACATCATGAACAGAAATTGCAACCCTCATCAGATTTTCACTAACTATTGAACATGAAAACTATTCTTTTTGAGACCCACCATTCAAACACAGGCAGAATTTGTTCCAAATCAACCCGTCATGGGAAATGAATGTTCCACCTTCCTAAACCGTGGGTATCATGACCTAGGAGTCCATATCCATGGAGTCAACCAACTACAATAAAATATTTTGGGATAAAACTGGTTTTGCTGAGCATGTACAGACTTATTTCAAAGCATTTGCCACTAAAAATATAGACTAATAACTGTTTGTGTAGTATTAACAGGACATTAACTGTTACTCTCAAGGATTATTTAATATACATATACATATATATACTCATCTTTCTATATATATTATATATATATGTATATATGTATATGTGTGTGTGCATGCGTGTGTGTGTGTGTGTGTGTGTGTATCCAGCATTTCAGACTTTGGTATCTACAAGGCATCCTTTCTGAGGGGCAGCTATGATATCATATGATATCTGAGGTGCTGTTATGCTGGAAACCTAAAATCAGACTGAGAAAAAAGTAAAGAAGCATTTTTTTGGATAGTATAAGCCCCAAGTCATTAGTCTTAGCTACTCTTTATTTCAGGTAAAATAATTTTAATACTTTCATTATCAGTGTTTCAGTTCATCTTGCATTAAGCTTTTGGTTTGTTGATTGATTGCCCATGAATAGTAATCACATGAAAACCAAATGGGATTACTGTACAATGATGGATGATGTCCTCATTATGTCTTCAAAAATATGACATAATTTATTTATCTCCATGATTTAACACAAATTCCTCTGGCTACTTTAAATTATAACTTCTGAAACTATATAAAATGTGTATAAATATCAGAAATAGCACTTTATAATTTTGACAGAATAGATTTGTAGAACTTTCTTGCTAAAGTTATATAATATATCACATAATTTTAACATGAACTCTTTGAAATTTTAAACATTAAGCCACAAATAGTATTATAATACTGAATTTTAATGTAAAATAGGTGCTAAATTAACATCTCTAAATATGTACATAGTTTGTCTGTAGAAGGAGTGACAGTAGGTAACTGACATCAAATAAAAATAATGAACTTGTGAATCAATCTCAAGTATACTGATTATAAAACTCTAACATGTGAGCAATATGCCTCTAAATGAATAACTGCATTGACCAGTGTTGTGTAATGAACTGATGCCATGCATGGCCTACTTGTTAGCAAGAAGAAACTGTGCAAGAACTTTCCATTTCTATAGGATTTTAGCATCAGATAAAATTTACTTTCAGAACACAATATTTTCACAGAGTGACTTTGACTTTATTCAAAATTTCCCTTTCCTTACTTTTAGTAACTTGAGGTAAACTGTATTACAGAAGAAATATTAAATAGGGAACTCCAGAAAGAAATAATAATTTTTGAATTGTTTAGCATCTGAAGATATGATGATATTTCAAAACTTTATATTTCACCCTACTGGGATGTCAACCAAACTTTTGCCAAGAGTATCTACAAAGCATCCACATCTATTCTACCCTCCCGATTCACTTCATACTTCTCAGTATCAGACTTGTTTGAAATCTTAGTACTTGTGTTTTCTATACCCTTGTTTTAATTATTAATGGACCTAACATGCAAGAGAAGGGATGTTGGTGATTTAAATACCCTGACAGAAATGCTAAGTAGTCTCCTCCTATAAGGAAAAAAGCTGAAAATTGTACTAGTGAGCTGTAAAAAAAAAATGGAAATGAATGTTCTATCTATGAAACCCTGATAAGTATTCTTCCTATCACAACTCATGCAGCAAAACTTCGAGCAACACATAGTTTGTCTACAGACAAACTATGTACTAAGTGATAAGTGCTTAGTTAAGCTGTGGAAGGCATCAAATTAGAGGTTTTGGTGCTACCTACAGTTTCAAACATTCCCTGGGAATCTTGAAAGATATTCCTACTGTATATGGACAGAAAAGTGTGGCAAATGTTTTATTTGTCTCCATGTCACTTATTCTATAAGTGTATAAGTTATTTTAGATTTAAGATTTCAGTGAACAATCTGAACAAACAAATGTAACATAATGGATTTTAGACAGCACTATCTTAAATAATACCTGGTAGAACCAACTATTCTTAGGGTAAGTATGCTTAGAGTGAGAAAGTGAAATCTTTTGAAATAAAATATAATAATGGCTTTTTGATGACATAGGAATGTGCCCAAGATAGTAGTTGGCTCAGTACTCAGCCAAAGTAGCTATTTGACCTGCCTATGTCACACCTAGAATACTAGATCTTTCGCTTAACCGTGTTTATGTGCTTTTCAGGTCATGGTTGAATGTGAGTGAGGTTTAAATATAAGAACAGTAGAAAATATATAAGCAATACACACCATGCAGAATTATTATCCAAATACAAAATGATTTTTATTTGGAGATTAATATGTCAAAATTCTTTTCAATTACTTAAAATTTAAATATTCTCCTATTAGTTCCAGAATAAACTTTGACATGAAGGCCCATACCTCTAATACAAGCACTCATGAAGCAAAGGCAGGTGGATATCTGTGATATCCACACAAATGCAAAGTCAGCTTAGTACATAGTGAATTCTAGAAAACAAAAAGAAAAAAGAGAGGAAAAAGAAAACTGTTGCTTGCAATTGCTTTGTTCACAGAAAATATCTTGTAAATAATTAAATGCATAGAGGATGACAGGGTATATTTAATTAAGAAACATAAATAAGAAAGATTGATATAAAGTTATATCATATTTTGAATTGTTGTGGAATTGGCTGAGAAACAAGCATGTGTTACATTATTATAAATTTATGTATTTGGTTAGTATATTTTGATGTTGAGATTCAACTTCACACATGATAAGCAAGATCAAGTGAGAACCCAGTCTAAAGTGCATTTTGTTCCATCTAATTCATAATCCATAGAAATAGTCTGCTTGACAAATTTTTAATCTTGGACTGTAAAACTCAAAAACAATTTTGGGTTTTAAAACTACACCACATATTTAAAATGAGTAGGAAAATTATAAGTTATAGCTCTCTTTCTCTATAAAGAAAGAGAGCGAGTGAGCGAGAGAGAGAGAGAGAGAGAAGAGAGAGCCTGTATGTATGAACTAGTAGAGATATTTATCTTGGGACTCAATCTTTACTAAATACCTATATTTTATAATTTGGATATTTTGGCAAAGTGGACAAGTGGACAATTGGGGCACCTGTGATCATACAAGCATATGAAAGATGAGTATTAACACCAGTAGGTGGTTTTAATACACTGTATTTTGTTTGGTTGAATCTAAGCAAACCCATAGATCTCTGAGAGATACTTCCGACATTTATCTGTATTCTGGGGGAGGAAACTGTGAATAAGCAGTCAGGACTGGTGGAGCATTAACTCTGCTGGTGTAGACGCCTCTATGCAGCACAGTTATTATGGCATGGATGTGTGACACCTTTGCAAACTGTAAGCATTAAGATTGAAAAGTGGAAAGTACACAGAAATATCTCAATTCAAATGCTGAATATTGACTTCAATACACTATGAATGATCCAAGTATTTCTACCAAACATTTATTACTTACGTAAGTAACCCTAGATATTTGCAGAGTACCATTAAATAACATTTAATTAATTTAATATTCATAGTAGACTTACACTTATCCTAATGCCTTTGTGTGTTGGTATGTATGGACATATACATGCTATATGTATCTGCATGTGAATGTGTGCAGGTGTGAAAGAATACTTGTGTGTGTCTATGCACATGTGTATACATGCACATGAAGGTCAAGGGCTATTTCTAGTGTTTTTATTATTATTCTAGTGTCTTCTTCCATATATATAAATTTTATTTATTTTTTTGAGGCAGAATCTCCCTGAACAAAGAGCTCATTGATTCTGCTAGGCTGGCTGGCCAGTGAGTTTCAGGGATCCACCTAGTTCTTCTTTTCTAACTCCTCAATTCTGGGGTTACAAATAAGCAATGTACTCCCGTGCCCAGCTCTATGTGTGTGCGTGTGTGTGTTTGTGTGTGCGCACTTATGTGTGTTTACAATCATATTCATACTTGGAGGCCAGAGGTGGATACCAAGTACCCTGCCCTATCGCTCTCTGGAATATTCTGTTAAGAAAAGATTTTTAACTGAACATGGAGGTGTGCTAATGACAAGTAAGCCCTAGTCATCCTCCTGTCTCTACCTCCCACATTGCTGATGTTACAGACATGTATAATCACATTGGGCTTTTGATGTTGATTCTGGTGATTTGAACTTAGGTCCTCATGCTTGATTAATAAGCAATCATACCTTATCCACTGTGCCTTCACTCCAGACTATAACTTGACTTTTTACATATAAACAGGGGACCAAAACCCAAATGAGTCCTGCGCATATTGTGCATGCACTGATCAACTTAGCCATGTCCTCAGCCCTTAAAACATTAGCTTACATTTAAAAATTAACTCCTGAACATAGAAGAAAAGATACTAAACACACATTTCTTTCAATGTAAAATAGTATAAAATATAATATTTATAAGGACAACCACTGACATGTGTGTGTTCACGTCAAGGTTATCAGATTGTACTTAACTCCTAGCACAATTCTTGGTGCCCTGTATTTGCTCCATAAACTCAGAATGAAGGAGCAAAGGATTAACACTGAATTGCTTTTCCTGCTATGATAAGCTTCTCACTTAATGATTCATCTTGTGTTGACTTGAAACTTGATAAGACATTTTCCCAATGTTTGTTTGTATGACTGTCAGTGATTAGGAACCAAGTTCAAGCCATCATTTAAACCATCATTTAAAAGTAGAAGAACATTTCCCAATGTTCATGGACTTTTAAAATTCCCTAGTAATAAAGATTTTTGAAACTAATTTGTGCCTTTGACATAGGTTCGAAGAAACTGAATAATCTTCATTTAAGATAAACTTTGATTATTATTCTTTAATATTCTTATCTCCTGCTTCCAAGAATATGTTTGCCAGGACACTAATGTTTTAACTAATTTTTTAAATAAATCTCTTCCAACTAAAGAAAACAGAACAGATGAACATTTAGGCAGCATGTCAGGAAAGAAGTGCTGAGTAGTCATACGGAAAATGAGTGAGAATGTTCCAGGTGCCTTGTACCGCATCTGCAGACACTTAACTAAACTATGTCTTAGTGTCCACCAGTGGGGACCCAGTACCTCAACACATTCTTAAAAAGCTAGTAAATATGGATTGAGATACTGCATATTAATTTTCTGTAGATGTTTTTAGAGCAGTGAGTGCATAGAACAGTATGGAATTTTGGTTAATACTGATAATTAAAACTGGGTGGATGTGGCAGCGCACGCCATTACTCCCAGCATTGGGGAAGCAGAGGTAGGCCCATCTTTGTGCATTTGAAGCCAGCCTGGTCTTCAAGAGCTAGTTCCAAAACAGCTAGGACTGTCATACAAAGAGACCCTGTCTCAAAAAACAAAACAACAAAGCAAAACAAAACAAAGCAACAAAATACCTGATAAGTAAATCTGAAGGAGGCATGTTCTAGCAGAAAAATGGTTCTACAACAGGAAACTCAGTTAAGAACAGTCAAGGTTTGAAAGACCTATCATGCTCACCGGGCAATACCAAATAGAACACCTGTGTTTGGGGACATGGGCTACATATCAGTTATAGGGATTAAACATTTACCTAATATTAAAAATTAATATAATTGCAGAATGAGTTTATCATTTTTCTCAAATAATTTTGGAAAACATTGAGGTTTAAAAAAATAATTCAGTTTTCTTTTTTTCTTGACATTGTACAATTGTATCACTTGGATCATGAATCTTACATTACGTATCTGTAGAACCCTCAGGAAACAGGGCTGGAGCACTGTGAATCAGCAGAGCACAGTCTAACAGAACTTTGTGTTTCAGTTGGCAAAAATAACCTTAAGACCTCCAAACTCATAAAACACTATACTGTAAAAACTGACTTGCTAGTGGCTTAATAATCATACATTGTTTTGGGTCCATCAAGAAGCTTTTAAGCAAGTGTTAGCTGGGACAATTTTGTCTCAAAAGTATGGTAATAGTTTCTCTTCTGTAGTTTACCTCAGAGTGATAAGGACTCTGGAATCACTGTAAAGCTTAAATCTGAATCCTGTCTCCACAGCTGTGGCTCATTGCTGTGACCTGTGGTCAGGCCATGGATTTTTTTTAAATATCGTGAGACTTTGGTAGTATGCCAGTTCTTTAGGTAATCACTGTTTTCTTATATTATTCTGTGCCTCTTCTCTCTAATATTGAAAACCATTTTTTTCTCTGATTTCACCAATAAACTCTACTTGAATGGTAAGCAAGTTAGTCATCAAATCTTTTTGATGTTCTTCTAAGTATCTAGCATTTGTCCCCTTTTCCTTGCATGGGATATCAGTATGGTCTATAATAGTACCATGAAAATCCTTCAAAATCAAGTGAATACTAATATTAACCAAATGACTAACAAAGCCCATAAACTAAATATTAATAGCAACTTTAACTACTGTAGTCTCTCAAAGTAGTGCCATTAGTAAGTATGCCAGATGTTCTTACTGACTTGATGTACATCAGAATTCACCAGTACCACCTGAAACTCATTAGACATTGACCATCCAGTTAACAATGCTTGAATGCAGGATACCCTTTAAAGGCAAGCAAACTTCAATGCGACAATCCACAGGTCTTCAAGATCTGTATTACTCCATTGCAAACACAGACAACAACTGTCTTTACTGAGCACATTCCAGGCACTGCTCTAGTCACTGGAACATGACAGAAAAGAAAATCCTCATCTTGTTTGTCAAACAAAATTTTGTAGTGACACTATGGGTAATGGGATAGCCTGAGAAAAGAGGAAAAGAGAGTGAGAGACAGACAGGAAAAGACAGACCAGTCCTTGCCTAATTTCCAAAACTAAATTAATATTCTTTAAGTAAAAGTAGTCCAGAACTGAAGTAATGGTGGAAGACAAGGAGGAGGAGCACACTGGTTGCTGCAATGGCCAACAGCTCTCTGAGGGGTGAAGAGAAGACAACCTTGGGAATATCCTCAGTGAGAATATCTGTGCTCGGGGAGTAGCCAGGGCAGAGGCTGGAACATGAATGAACGTTTTAAGCATTGGAAAAGCAGCAGATGGCTACAATGTAAAGAAATATGGAGAGGGTGATAGCTGAGGTCAGGCGGGAGAAGAAAGAAAAGCAGTACTGTCAGCCATAGTAAGGGTTAAGTTTTTGTTTGTTTGTTTTATTTCTTTGATTGTTTTCGCTTTGTATCTAACCATTCAAAAAGACTCCTGGGGTCTTTGCCTGAGAGTTTACACAACCTAATTTATCTTGAAATTGATCATTTATGGCTTCTATGTGAAGAACAAATTCATATAATTCAAGTCCAGTGAAAATGAGCAGAAGCCATTAAGTTATGGTGTCGGTCTATGCTACAGTTGGGAGATCAGACAGAAAGGCAGCAGTGTCGGGTACAGAAGACGTATAGATGCTAAAAAGGAAAGACCTTCCTTCTGGGGTTATGCCCTTAGGACGCCTAACATGGTCAGACAGGTCATAAAAAGTTATGGTCAAAAAGGTTCATGATTCTGTGTTAATGTTAAGCAACAGTTAACAGCTTTCTTGTAAAAGTTTCCTACACAACAAAAAGACATATACCATTAGGAAAACACCTTTTTTAAGCCAAAAAATAATTTATTTAAAAATAGATTTAGGAAACCAGATTATCCTATTTTTCTTATTATCTCAGACTGTATCTTGAAATATTAAGGATCCAGAACTACCAAAATGATAGTTTGGGTAAACTAATGATATCTGAACTTGTCATATAGAAAGCAATTTAGTCTTACCACTGTGAAGTATAATTTGGCAAGAAGTTACAACTGGGTGAGGTAGAATTCTGGCTCCTGGCTGTTTATCACTGTCTGTAGGCCAGTGACTACTTCATACACATGGCTAAAGAGAAGAGTGCTCACTCTTCTTCCCTGCTTCTCTGTTATCTTGCTCTAATTTTCCTTCTTCCTCCTATGAACGCTTCTCCTCCCATTCTTTGACAGATGGCCCTCACTATAGTCTCTGGTGTAGATATACATTGGTTGACATGCTCATTATTCAGTGACCCTCTATTTGATACTAGAGATAGACTCATACAGTATTGTAGAACACAGTGTTTGGAACTAAGGGCCATTGGCAAGTGAACCTTGTGCTCGTAAACTGTGAGTCTTCGCCTCCAGTAAAGTTCACTTAATGCAGGAATATAAACCATTTGGTAAAGCTTCAGAATATATTATGTGTTAAATAAATAGCAGTAATTAAAATTGTAGCTTCACTTCATGAACTAGACTTTTATTTAGTTACTTTGATATTTTCTTAATAAATTATTTTAATGACAAACTCATTAAATCAGTCTGCCTAGATTTGTTTTTATTTATCTTTTATTGAAATTATTTTTTTCATATGCTCTATTCTAATTAAGGTGTTCCCTCGTCCAACTCCCCCCAGTTTCTCCATCTTCCCTGCTCTCATCCAGATCCTGAACCTTTCTGTTCTTGGTTAGAAAACAAACAAGCCTCTAAGGATTAATAACAAAACAAAACAAAGTAAAATAAGATAAAACAAATTAGAATGGTACAAAAAGCAAATATAAGATAAAGAGCCAAAGAAAAAGTATAAGAAAAGTGCATAGTTGCACTTGCACATGTGCAAACACACACACACACAAACACACACACACACACTCAATGTTCTGACACAATATTAGGAGGCAAAGAACATCCAAAGATGCCATTGGGTTTGTTTTGAATAAGCCATCTACTGCTGGGCATGGGGTCTTCCCTTAAGAGTGGTTTGTTTCCGCTGTGAGAGTGAGTACCTTGAATAAAACTAATTTTTCATTGCAGATGGTTGTCAGTTGGAGATGACGTTTGGGTTAGAGATGGGGGATAAATTTGATTGCAATTTTAATGTGTTTAAGCTTTGTTATCCCAGACGATGTGTGGAAGTACTTTTTGTAAACCACAGTCGTTTAATATATTTCAAAGTATCTCTTCCAGATAATAACCAAAATCTAATGCCCATGCTAAGTCTTTCTATTTCCACTCTTGTGTATGCAGTAAACATAAATAATCTGATCCAGGAAATGGTTTAAAATGAGAATTTGAGTTTTCTATTAACCAGTAATAACTGAAGGAAAGATTTAGATATTACCTATTTAAATGAACCATGGAGGATATCCTATTGGTTTGTTAAGGACCTAAATTGAAATTCAATTACATAGTTGGCCTCTGTGAGAAAGATTACTATGCCCAGATAATTGCTAAATTTCTCTGTCTCTGTCTGTCTGTCTGTCTGTCTCTCTCTCTCTGTCTCACTCTCTCTCACTCTCTCTCCTGTTCCTTCTCCATGCCCCGCCAACACTGAATGTTTATTATTTAATTTTGATCTGTTTGTTTTCTTGGCTTTTCATTTCTTTTGGTATGTTATTTATAAAATTTCTTTCATTTCCTTACTAATAATACTAGCTGCAAATCAAGTTTGAATGTCTAATTTTTGCGTAGAACATATATAGAATTTTTTAACTAACCATGTATTTCCCAACACTGTTTTCAAATTGTTAATTTTAAATAACTTTCATTTGATATAAAAAACATTTGGTACAAGAGTATTTTTTTAATCATGAATTAATGTTGGTGAAGGCAGTCATCCTGTGTAAAACCTGTGGCCGTCATAGTCAATGTACTGTTACATCAGTGGGGCTTCCTTTCCTATTCTAGCTGGCCTAAGCCCTGCCGAGATTCAGCAGCTGTGGAAAGAAGTGACTGGGGTCCACACTATGGAAGACAATGGCATTAAACACGGAGGGCTAGACCTCACCACTAACAACTCCTCCTCGACTACCTCCTCCACCACTTCCAAAGCATCACCACCAATAACACATCACTCCATAGTGAACGGACAGTCTTCAGTCCTGAATGCAAGGCGGGACAGGTAAATCTCATCTCCTGCCATCTCACCTGACACCGCATCTCATCTCCACCAAAGCTAGAGCAAGAGTTTACATTAACAGAAACAAAAAAATGCATTTAGAGCAAGTGAAGGAGAAATCATTACTGTTGACCTTTTATTTTTTAAGCTATAAAAAACTTTAAATGTCACGAGTATACTAGATATTGTTGGGGAACGTGCCTAAAGAAATTAAGTTTTCCCTGAGTGTGCAAGGAATGATTGTATTGCTATATTTTGAATAAAATATTGTGAATTAAGTCAAGAGTTATGGAAACAGTTTACCATTTGAAACAAAAAGTTTTTAAATTCCAAATAATTTAAAGTGTGTGCATACATGCGTATTCTCCTTAATTCACATTTCAAACCTATACTTAGAAATTAGAAAACAACTGAACATTATATAATCCAGAATATGAATGATCAGAGTTGCCTTTTTATTGTTGTGGCATGATGGAATTAGTAAATATATCCAAAGCAATACATATTGATGATTTTTAAAATAAATTTAAGTGAAAATGCATGCGGGAAAATCAATTGACTTTTGCCACTTATATCGCATTGTGTGGACTAACTTCCCAACTAGTGTTTCATCATGGCTGTGTTAAAACTGCCTATCAAAAAGGAGTGTCCAGTTATTTTTTTCCAGACTTAACTCCACTGGATTAAGCACATCACTTCTAATCAAATCAAATCTTGTCAAATAACTTACATAAAGTGTATAATCTAAAAAATTAAAAGTTGGTTTTAAAACCTGAAGATTAGGTACAGAATTTTATATTGAAATGGTTTAAACACTTAGACTACTCTGCTCCCAAATGAACACGGAGTGCATTGATAATGTTCAGTCATGTAATGGCATATTTGCCTAAATGCAGAAAATACTTTGCTATATTTTTTTTCTGAAGAAGTGTAAAAGCAATAACAGTACTGATAAAATAGAAGACCAAAGTATGGTGTTGTTCCTGGCAATCTTCTGAGCCCACGTGGATTTTCATGTTGCTTTTTATTGCAGAATTCTATGCCTCTGGATGCTTTCATGCTGTTGTTTTAATTGAGATTAATTTGATGATTATATACTTCAGAAATAGGTTAGTTTTTCTAGGATCTCTCTATCTGATATAATACCCACTCATTAAAGGCCTGCCATAATTATGTAAGGACATTGTTAATAGATACTGTTCCAAAGCAGGATTTTTTCAAATCAGCTGTAGCTACTAGGAATGTTTGTGTGTGTGGTTTACACTTGAATATTAGTTTAAAAGATTCTAACGTTCATGCTGCTTTTGAAAGAAGCATTTCAAAAATATTGTCACGATTTTTCATGTGGCTTTCATTAAAATACACTTTTCCCACTCCATAACGTAAGGTTATATATTTTTTTATTTAGAGGTAAAATGTTACAGGAAGGTCATATGGCAGGATTAGCATATGATATTATACACTACTCTTAGTTTTCAGCCTTTATTAGCAGTCATCTTTGGCTCTATTTCTCGTCTAATTGGAACATCATCTAGCCTTGGCAGTTGAACTATTCAATAGAACGATTAAATTTTTCTGACTGCTCTGAGCTGAATTGACCTGTTTTGACCTGTTTGTCACTGATCGTAACCTGACAGGCGCTAGCAGCCTGCACCGATTATGGCTTTCTGAGATGAACCTGACGCTGTGTTCTCTTGCTACAGCTCGTCACATGAGGAGCCTGGCGCCTCCCACACGCTCTATGGCCATGGAGTTTGCAAGTGGCCAGGCTGTGAAAGCATTTGTGAAGATTTTGGACAGTTTTTGAAGTAGGTTTTCAATTTTTCATGGGACAGGGAAGCAGATTGCATG
Organism: Ellobius talpinus; assembly: GCA_001685095.1. NCBI lineage: Eukaryota > Metazoa > Chordata > Mammalia > Rodentia > Cricetidae > Ellobius > Ellobius talpinus. The sequence continues at coordinate 7,792 of LOJH01005155.1, read as the reverse complement.
GGGGTTTTGGTACACTGCTGTAAAACAAACAAATAAATAAATAAAAATAAAGGAAGAATGAAAAGATGGAGCCATCCTAGAACACACACTGAATTTTCAGTTTGTTTCAACAAGTGGATTGGAAACATCAGACTAAGAATGTTGATAGGTCATTTTCATCTTTTTATGAAAGTATTTTGCAAATTATTGGAAGGCTTTGTATCAACGAGACAGGTTTGTAAAAGAACATTCTCTGAAAATTGAAATCTCTAATAATAGTTTCATATAATATTTGAATAAGTATAAAGTATCTCTAAATGAAATAATATAGCCATATTTATAGGTTTATTTAAAGTGGCAGTCTTTGTATGTCTCCTTTCAGTAATAGCTTTTAATAACAAGAATCACAAATGAAGATCAGGGATGTCTAACATTTGAAGAAACAGCTACATTTCAAATTTCACTCCTGTTGTGACCTTTTGCCATTTATGATGGTGTGTTTGGAAAATAGATTATGTAAGTCCTCCAGCATAAAATCAAATCTTAAGCATCCTTTGTATCTGCCCACAATATTTTAGTGTCAAAGCTTCCACAAGGGTTCTTCTGCAGACGAGAAGATTCCCTTTTCATGAATGATGTCTCTGCGCACACTGCTGGTACAGGGAAGAGTGAGCAGAGAGCTGCAGACAGGTTTATGGAGATGCGTAACTTTGCAGGCTGAGCCTCTCATGTTGTCATGGTGCAGCTAACAGGGTGAATGAACTGTTTCATGCTTCATCAACAATTAAGTTAATTAGCTCATTTGAAATTGCACTGCTTTGTTGCCAGGATGTTGGCAGAAACATCAAAAAGATGTGTTTACAAATGGTAGGCTGACTGCGGAGTACAGAGCCAAGGCGCCCTAACAACGAGGCAAGCGCTTGCTATCATAATGCCTTCATAAAGGAATCCAGGAAGACTTCCATGAAGATTTTTTTAACCTTTCATAGTTTCAGACCAATTAAGAGAAAATTTGCTTTACATATCACAACGGCTCTTTAGAAATGGACTTAAATGAAAATTTACATGTCTGTTACACCAGACCAACTGTGAGCTGCCATTTTGCTGGGTGTGAAATGTATTATACTATTTTCAGCAAAGAGGGTATTTAAAAATTGTTAGGTAGATTTATTGATGTTTTCTACTACAAAAAAAATTGGCTGAAACAAAGAATCTAGATACATGAGTTATTTGAGCAATAATTTCAGCTTTCTCATCTCCATCATTACTATGTATTATCTGCTGTGACCAAGGTGACTGATGGTATGTTGTGGGAATGAAAATTGAATGTATAGGTACTACCTGCTTACATGCACTTTCCTGATCTACATATGCTTTAAGGAAAATCTGGCTCACTTTCTGAGGGCCATTGCGAAGCTCTCCTTCAGAACAGTTTCCTTTAAGATCCACGAAGAGCATTCCTCACACACCTCTAGTGTTCAGTTTTTATCACCAACAAATGAATGAGTGTGGACTCCTGTTTTATCCTCCGTGGTCCTTTTTTATATTTACATGGTTTTGTTTGTTTATTTTTTAATTGGAGAAATTACAATTAAGAAAAAATTTTGTTTCATATCAACTTTAATTACAAAGACCACCTGTTTTTTTCTACTCAATACTTTATAGAAATTACAGATAACTAATGACAGTAGATTTTAAGGTTTTATTTATATTCCATTTTAATATGATATGCTTTAAATTCTCTAATTTAAATTTGTAATAAATTTTGTTCCTAGTTAATGCCAGTGTATGGCACTGAAGTGAAATATTAATTTCATATAGTTTCTAAACTGATATAGTCTTTTTCTTAAAGGTATGTAAGAAATTTGAAAAGAAATAAAATATTAATAGAAACTTCACTTATTCAGGAAAAAGTTCATCTTGCATTATATATATATGTATGTGTAAACGATATATTTAATATACAAATATACATGTATATGCATATGATAGATATATTTATATTATGTGTATCATATACATATATTTGTGATCTCAGAGACATATGTTATTATTCCCAGAAATTTTATTTTATCTACATATCGAATAGCATGTGGGGTATAGTTTTCTATTAACAAAAAATGAAAATTTGTGCAGATATTGTTACAACAATAAAAGAGAAGCAAAAGTACAAGATAAGATCCAAGTTAACATCCTTCAGGGGAAAATCACAAACTTTGATGGAAAGTGAGAATTGACAGAACTTAACCATTCTGTTTCTGACCAGCAACTGAGGATCTCACTAGATCACTAAAAGCATTAATACTGCTTCTTCATTACTGTCTTATAAATGTCAAAGTGTAATCACAGCTGACAAAACTTTAGTGTAGTTTGACTGCAGAATTCATTACCATCCCATTGCACCACTGTCAGCCTGAATATAGATGTATTGACTTTCAAAGCCTAAGCCAAAAGTTTTAGAGTGTAGCATTCCAGTTAGCAGACAAGTGTTCTTGAGCTTGCCAGCACAGGTGCCAGCAAACAAAACACAGAGGGAGATGCAGCACCAGAAATACTGTCCTTTGAGAAAGTAACAATGGCTATTATTCTTTAAAATTTACCTATCAGCATTCTAAAGATCAATTAAACAATGAGCATGAATGAATGAAGATTGTTGGCGATTGGAGCTTTAAGGCATGATACTGTAGTAAAGCAGCAGAAAAAGCAGTGGAAACAGATTCATTTATTTAGTGAAAATTTATTTTCTTTCTCTTGCAGCCAACCACTCTAAAATTTATGTTCTTACTTAGTGTGTATTGTCTGTTTCTTTGTCCTTCACTAGGCAGCATGGCTACAAAATTATGACCTCAAGAAAGCATTCTTTGAACTTGTCAGAATGTTGTTACTTTTGGTGACAGTGCCCACATCTTTCAAAACTAAGGCATCTCACGTAATCAGCTAAATGAATAGTGACAGCTAACATTTTGTATTTAAACTCCTGTCAGTGCTTAAACATAAAAAGCTTGATGCAAAATAAATCAACCCCCGGTGATATGCAAGTGAAACATTTTGGTAAAACAGTCTCTGAGACAATTGGATTTAAGCCCATTCCCCCTTTTAGCTTATAAAATGCTATATCTTTAAATGAATTTGAAAATTTAGAGGTTAAAATGGAATCACTAATCTGCAGTGTACAGTTGTTTAATTGTGGTTAACACATGTGTCTATAACATAAAAGCTTCGTTGAAGAGAATTGTAAGTTAAATAAATTGAAAAGAGTCCTCCATACTTTCTGTCTTCCTGGATTGTTTGCTTAATTGTTTTTAGGGAGACTTTGGCTGTCTGTTTATGTTTTTTTCCTGTAGTTCACACTGCCTACCTAGCACACAGATTCAATGCATTTCTGAAAGAACGTCAGTAGAGCACATCATTTATTCCATTTTGAAAACAAAAATCAATATAGCTATAAAGTGACCCATAAATTAGAAGTGGCTCCCACGATGTTTGCTCAGTGCTGCCTTTCTGAAGGCCCCCTTTGCATTTTTTCTTCACCTCTCTGTTTGAACTGCAGTCTCGGTAAGAGGCTCATTAGGGGACATTAGGGACTGGATCTAACCAGAATTCCAGAGCTTGCTTTGCTCTTATTAATGCATAGTAGAGCAGAATGCATTTAAATATTTCATAGGCATTCAGTAATTTGTGTAATCGCCTTGTTAGCAGACCAGTAGAAGTAGACCAGGCCTGTGAAATGGTGTTAGTGATTGCATTGGTAATTTACAGACCTTTGCCACCAGAAAGCATTCTTGTTGGCTAGTATGAAGCTGTGAAATAGAACTAGCAATAAGTTAAACAAGAAAGTTAATAAAGGTTTTCTAACAAGCATCTTCAGGTATAAAAATCACACTTGGTCCTTTGTAAGAACCATAATTTATGACATAGGCAATATATCAAATGAGTAAGATGGTATCATGGAGAATTCATATGAAAAGGGTATTGGCAATATTATTTCCAACTTCCTGCAAGGGACATGATTAAATGATTAATGAAATGTCCCTTTGCATATGCATTTTGAAACAGCAATTAGGCACTGACTGCAAAAATCCACCGATCCTCTCATTTTTCAGTATTATAATCTTATTCTTGATTTATAAATCATAGAGAATTTTTGAACAGCAATATGTAGTACCTGAGATGGTTATAAAAACATAAAAGAGAATAATTTGAGCACAAATAGTCATAAATACATAAATTCATAATTTAATGTTAATACTTAGCCTATTTATTTGGTCTTATTGCTTTGTATTTATATCCGACACTATTTCTGTACTTTGATTGGCATAATTAAGTAGGGGGAATGAATAGGCACCATTATTTTACATATCACTGGTAAACAATAGCGAGAAAAGGATAAGGGAGATGTGGCAGAGGTATGTATGTGTTTTTCAAGTTCTCAGTAATCCACTGGAGGCTGTTCTATAAATGATCATTGAAGGGCTGCAAGCTAGCCTATAATTACAGGAAAGAAAGTGGCAGCCGTGGCATTTCATAACTATGTGTCCTCGAAAAGTGCTTTGTGAGTTTGTCACCAATGATAATTTAGATAGAGGCTCATTACTGAACATCACAACACTTTAAAAACCTTTCGCCTTCATACAAGAGAATAAAGGACTATTTTAATGGCACGGTTCTTTTGTGTTCCACTGAAAAATTCAATCAAGACAAAACCTCATTGACTATTATTGTAGTCTCCAGTCTCTATTCTAATAAAAGCTGCAGAGATAAATTGAATATGTCTCTTAGACCCAAGCATATAATGCAAACATTTTGTACTTTTTTAGTTCTATAAATATAAGATAATTATCACTAAGAAGTAAACAAGTATAAAAATTCTTTTTAAAAATGATTTTATGCAAAAGTATGTGTTATACTGAATATACCTTTTCAGGTAAAACCACATAATCTTAATCTTCTGTGTTCTATTTATATCCTAATCTTTATGTATAGCTTATTTAAAAATATGCATCTTTTAGACTGATTGCAGGATAAATTATGTGTGTATTCCCTAAGAGTTCATGGTGGAAAAAAAAAGTGTTTCTCACAAAAAAAAAAAACAGCAGTACCAACCTTAAATATGCAACACATTATTGTGTTAATACTGCTAGGACATTGCTTCATTGGTCATTACAATTTGGGTGATGGAACCTTGAAGAACAATTTTAATGATGTTTTGTTTATTAGAAATTAGTGACATTTGACACCACTCAGCTATCCCTCTGACATTCCATGCCTTCTTCCCAGAGAGCTTGAATGATTCCAGCCCTTATTAGAGCCAGGTTTCTAGCAGATCCTGCTGGAGCTGAGTCAGAGCAGACTGGAAGGGTGGGTGAGAAAGAACTTTCATGTGCCCTGGGCACACAACTATAGCTTGACCTGATCCACCTCACTGTTTTAGTCCACAGTTTATCATCAGCCAAGCCTGGCAATTATAGCAAGATGCATGGAGGTTTGTTGCTATAATCAGTGAGAAGGTGTTGAAACAAACTAGCTCAATTTATCAAAGTTGGGGTGAAAAGGAACAAAGGTTGCTGGTTTCTAAATGTAGACCTACAAGCAGATAATCCCGCCTATTTACAAGTTAGCTACGAGTCATTGACATCTTAAGTCTTCATATTATATGCCAAAATTCATGCATTTTTCTGCTAAATCACATCAAGTAGCATAAGTAAAAAGGGAAAACAATTATTTCTTGAATTTGGTATGCTTAGAATTACATGAATGCCTTCAAACTATCTTAAACAATACTGTAATACATAGAGGTAATTATGTGAATTCTTAATTATGTGTTTTATTCACTATACTTTTGCCTTTCTGGGTCTCTTAAATTGCTGTCTTCATTACCCATTGGATAAGTAGACACACCAAAAGAAACTGAATTATCTGAAAATTACTTTCTTAATTTGGGAAGTCATCAGATAAATAGTATATTAAAAATTACAAAGCAAACTTTATTGAATATTTCCACGTTTATTGGAAATGCTGCTGTACTAGTTTATCTTTGGTACGGTAGGATACCATGCATCGGAGACACCCTCAGCCCTTGGGTAAAATAATAAGCACATATGTTATGATGAGAATAACTTCGTTAGGATGACCTCTTCAACCATGTTTATGTATGTCAAAGATATGTCCCAATTAGGTCTCTTTACATGAAGTACCAATATTATTATTCTGAATCTTCAATATATTTTATGTATTAGTAACAGAAAATTATCCTTATTTGTGCGTCTGGATTTTCTATGGAAAAGTCTGTCACCTTTACATAATTCATAACTCATCTCACAAAAGAATCAACATCCAAACGACAAACTTCAATATAAATGAAGTAGAGAACTGCCTATCATACTTTCACGTTTGGGTGTGTGCGGGTGTGTGTGTGTGCACACACACATAATATTCTTTTCAGAGAAAATGGCAAAAATCTGAAGCATATCATTATTTCTCCTTCTGCTCTGTACGTGAATGGAGAAATGTTTTTGTAACGACATAGGCTTGGAGACAATGACATTTTTAGCTATTTGAAGAGTCTCTTTATATCACACAAATAATTTTCACTGAATATTGGAGCACATTTCCTTTCTTTCTCTATGACTTCAAGGCATTCCACTTTCCAACTGCAGGTGAATATACAAGTTCCTTGAAGAGATACAACTTTTTAAACTAGGCACATATCGCTGCACTGGTATCACTCAGCATTCTGTTCTGTGTGTTGTGTTTCACAGGCACCTTAACAATGAGCATGCATTGGATGACCGGAGCACCGCCCAATGTCGCGTGCAAATGCAGGTGGTACAGCAGTTAGAAATACAGGTTTGTCTGTGCCCACTTAATGTGCACTTTTCTCTGAGTTCTGGTGTGCTAACTTGAGTAATGAGCAAGTGGTTGGATCTTCCTGGCTGCATCATAGTGTCTCGGTAACATTGTATTTGTTCAGATACGTGGAGTTTAAGTTACTTTTAATAACAACAGTTGACAACAGGGTAGATTGTCATAGTATGATGTTCTTATCAATTGGACCTATATAAGCTTTAGACCCTGTTGTGTATATTTGAATATCCCCAAACTGTTACAATCTATAGTTTTTGCATTGTAGGCCAAGAAATGTATACCCAAATTTCATAAGATATGCCATTGTTGCCCAAACAATTTTTACACAAGCTATTCTGGGTCCCCCATGTTATGGAATTGCAGACTATAACAAAAAAGTCTCTGTTTTTAATATTGTGAATGAACTAGCCAGAAGAAGAGCCTCAGTTCTGTGTCTACTCAGAACACAAGACATTACAATACTTGATTTTTTTTTCTTTGGCTAGCATAATGACAAAGAATTATATCACACATGGTGTTATAGGTGCTGTACAAATACCATTGAAGTTTTGTTTTTTCAAACTTTACATTAAAGCAGAGTTTTGCCAAAACTGAACAGAAATTGTAAACCTCATCAAAAAGCAAATATAACACCCCATATTTTACTCTTGTTATGGTTTGGCACCATATTAAGGCTTCCTCTTATATCATCTTAAAGATGTTTTCCTAAAACTCTTTGTTTTGTTTAATTAAGCATATAACTTGTTTTTTCTTCTGTTTCCTACGCCTCTCATTGTTTCCAATCCATCATGTTGTTGTTTTTCCCATGAGAAGTGAAAATGTTTGCGTTGCTAAATAATAAAGGATATGTAAAATGTATCATCATCATAGTGGCACAGAAAGCTTTGGGCAGACCTGTTTACTATTGCTAAAAGTTAGAGTAACACATAAAGAGGTCAGCTGATGATAC
>LOJH01005154.1:34741-47312 GCA_001685095.1 Ellobius talpinus | reverse complement strand
CCCAGTCCAGCTGGATTTGGTGAGCTCCCATTAGTTCAGGCACACTGTCTCAGTAGGTGGATCAACCAACCCCTTGTGGTCCTGACTTCCTTGGTCATTTTCTCCATGAAGAACTTTCTTTGTGTCATCTGACTTAGCCTGATCTTCAAGAACACCGTGATAAAACTGATCTGCCCAGAAGCCAGATTCCAAGACGCAGATGCAAAGTGATCAACCACAGTTTGAGTGGGAACTGCTGAATCTTAGTGGGAAAAAAAGTGTTTGTGCCAGTGATCTCTGAAAAAACTGAGCAGCGACACAATACCTGCATCCAGGCACTAATGGCACCCATCCTTATAGATTCACCATTCCTTCCTTTGGTCAGCAAGAGGCACTAGGTGTGTGATAGGGGCAGAGAAACACACACAATGACAGAAGCGAGCCAGCATCTCCCCTCTCCAGCGGCACATGCTGAATTACCTGTATGTTCCCCTGGGCAGCAGTGTGAGCGCTCAGAGGGAAGCAACTGCCCCTCACAGACCAGAGCAGCAAATAGGCTGAGTCTCAGATCTGATCTCAGGCTTCTGATTTCCTACCATATTTTATATTAAAAATTTTTTGAAGAATAAATCTTATCTGTGTGCATGGATATGGGAAGCTTTTCAACACAGGCTGCTGTGGGGAAATTAAAAACAAGATGTAGGAAGAGGAATAGTGGACGGTATTTGTGTAAAGCAAAGCAAACATGTACCTATATACACGTGATACAATCTCTTTTTATATAAGAGAGCCACATGTTTCTCATGCTTCTTGCTCCCTTTTTCATTATGAATATATTTAATCATATGCATCTCTGTGAGAGAGAGAGACAGAGAGAGAGAGAGAGAGAGACACACACACACACACACACATACCTCTGTATTGAAGGAAACTTTCTGGGAACAAATATTGCACGATAACTCCTTCAGGAACACATGAGCTTTGTTTTAATTAAATTTTTTCATTTATTTTATATACTAACAGCAGCTTTTCCTCTGTCCTCTCCTCTTGTTCCCTCCCCTGCCTCCCATCTACCCCCCTCATCATCCACTCCTCCTACGCCTCCCTTCAGAAAGGAACAGGCCTTTCATGGCTTTCAAGCCTGGGCAAGGCAGTCCAGCATGGGAAATAGGTTCCCAAAGTTAGCTAAGCTCCACGGACAGGCCCTGATCCCACTTTTAGGAGACCCACAAAGATACCAAGCTACACAGCTGTCACACACATGCAGAGGGCATAGGTGGGTCAAATTAAGACTCCTAGCAATAGCAGAGAGAGTGCCTGAACTGGCCATCACTTGTAATCAGATTGGTGACTACTCTAATTGTCATCAGAGAGCCTTTGTCCAGTAACTTCTGGAAGCAGATGCAGAGTTCCACAGACAAGCACATGGACTCTTAAGACCAATAGAAAGTCTTTATTCGATGGTCAGCAGGCTACACAGGGAAGTTGCCCAAACCGTGTAGCCCTGAATCTCTCTGTTCTTTACCTCTTTATCTACAAAAGCAACATCCAGGTTGATACGCATCCATTAGCAGGATCAGTCAGTGAGAAGCAAAACCGCAGAAACTAAAAAGACAAGGTTAGTGGATTTAGGGACTTCCATAGGTCCTGGAACTACGGACTAGAGGGTCTCTGATGTGTTAGACCGTTGTTTTGGCAGATCTTGGGACCTACATACTAGGTTTTGAGGTCGGCATGGTGCCTCTAACATGGACTCAGGGGCACTAAGGTCTCGGAGTCTACTAACGTCCAGTGGCCTGTTACATGAGAACCTTCTGGGATTGAGAAGCACGGGCAGCTTTAGACACTGGGCAGTACTGCTACAAAACAATCTGGGCTTAGAACCTTAAAACAGGCAGGCACATTACTTGATGTTTCTGATGTCAGCAGTCCTAAAGAAAGTTGGCACAGCAAAGCCCTACTGGGTCCTGAGGAGAGAGTCCCCTCCTGGGACTCTCAGTTTGCTCAGTTTCTAGAATCTGCAATCCACATTCTTCCCCAACTTCCTCCTCTGGAGATCCTGTATTCCTCTGCTAGACAACTACATCCCTTCACCATGACTCATCCTTACTTTGTCCCTGGGATCCTCTTCCCTGAGAGGGATCTTGTAAACCTGGACTCGGAATCTCAATGTGGAAGGCAGTCACAGCAGGGCAATGTGCTCTCCATGTTATTCAGGACTGCCCTAGGCTCCAGGCTTGAGGATGAGGGCCCCTCGGGGGACAACCCCTCTGCCTTAGAAAATCACCTTCACTGAGCACGGCTGTCATTTCGAAATGTTTTGCCATGTGTTGTACTGCGCACTCAAAATGTAAAGCTGTGCTTACATTTGATAAGGCAATTCCTACAATTAATTAATTTCAAAACCAGTTCTTTACACTTCTGGGAATCAAACCCAGGTCCTAGTGCAGGATCTGCCTCTGATCTATATCCTAACCCTCCAAGATGATTCCTCTGTGTGTGTGTGTGTGTGTGTGTGTGTGTTATGTTTTCCTTCTTCTCAGAAGCAGCTATATTGTTTATTTATTGTGATTCTGTGTTTCTGGGAAGGGGTGGTGCAGCCCTGAGTGGATGGGGTAGGGCAGGGCACACTTCTGTAATTTTTTGTTTGTCTTGAGGGAGACTTCTTTCTGTTCTCTTAGGAGGTCAATCAACTGTCATGTGAGATTCTGGGTACAAGCTCCACAGGGTCTCAGGCAGGTGCATACAGGATAGTCTGTGTCCTAGGGGAAGCATACAGTATAGTCTGTGTCCTAGGGGAAGCAGACAGTGTGCATGCTTAGTTCCTTCATTTCTTCAGTCTCCCTGCTGGCCCCTCCCCAATGCAGCTGGGTACTGGGAAGGTCAGCGGGCAGTGGAAGAGATATACTCAGCATCTCTCACCAGGAACATACTGTATATCTTCAAGGATGGCATAGTTTTCCAGCTGTGTATTTATGCCTGAGTTAGTGTTCCAAGAAATACCATGATCAACCAAAGCATGATTTCCCTGGGAACCACAGGGGCATAAGGCTGCCAGCCCAGCTGATATAGGGACCTCCCTGTCTCTTTTGTGAGCAGCCCACAGCCATGAGGCAAGTAAGTACCAGTGATGCATAGGTCTCTAGTTCATCCCCTACCTCTGGGACTTAGCAGATTCATCCCAGTGTCACCCATCAGGCCTGGGGCTGAGGCCCTCCCTGAGAGAAAGGTTCCCCCAAGACATTAAAGGGGCACTATTCAGGCATTTGCCCTCAGGCTGACTGACACCAAGCATGAGGACTTGCAGGGGATGGTTTTCTTTTTCTGTTATCTAGCTGTACATTTGAGATGCTTAAACATCCCAAATATAACAAACACCTGCTCAAAGCCATAAGCCACTCAGGTCAATGAGTCTTAGACAAAGGAAAACACGGAAGAGAGGTGCAGGGCCAGATGGGAAAGCAGATACCCAAGCCTCACAGTCTCCATAGAACAGGCCTGCCCTGGATGTTGAGAATCAAGCACTAACTGAGAGATGCCATTCACTGGTGGCACAGATCTGTTGGGTTGGTCACATATACATTTGCTTGCTTTTGCACAGAATCTCCCTACACATCCCAGGCTGGCTTTGAAATCCAGATCCTCTTGTTTCAGTCTCCCTGGTGCTTACTTACACTGGGTGCCATCACACCCAGCTCACTTCTGTAATTTTTATTTATGGTATACAGAGTCACATTTGTATACCAGAAAAGACCTTTCTGGAACAGTATGAGTTCCCGCTGTCCCAGGCCCCACTTTCTAAGTAACCAACACTCTACTTGCAGACTTCAGGAGTATGCATTACCTGTGACACATGAACCTCAGTCCATATAGAAGGAAGTTATGCAGGCAAGCACTGTGGGGAGGACCTGTAAATGCAGCACTCAGCAGGCAGGAAAATAATGAGTTCATGGAAACCTGGGTTGTGTAAGCCAAACCCTGTCTTGCCCCCCTGTGCACAGAGCAATAGAAGGCTGCACATTTACAGAATCGATTTTCATGGGAAATTTTCCTTGCACAACCATGCAGCAACAATTTAACTAGAACCACAACCAAAGAGGCAGATATCGGCAAAGGTAAGTCCCAAATCATCTTGTAGTTCAGTAGAGAAAGTGCATAAAATCCAGATGACTCACCCAAAAAGTCTGGGAGAAAACTAGACACTTCTGACTGTGGTCTAGATTCTCGGGACACTGGAATTTTTCCTCTCTAGTGAAACAACATCTAATTCTGCTGTAGGAAGAAAGAGGTGAAAAGCTGAATTCAAAATCATTGTCAAGAGAACTGGGAAGGACAAATAGCACTTTAAAAGGTGATTATAATTACTTCCTTCTTCTTGATGGCACACAAAGGGGGTTCCCCACCTAACACCTCGGCAAGACCTAGGCATAAAAGAGAAGAATTCAGCATTGTTCCTGTGCCTCTCTGGTATTTAAAGCCCCTTCTTGGGGAGAAGAATTTATTAAATATTGTAGTCAGTTCAATATCTTCTGTTAAAACATGTGCTTTAATTGGGCTTATTAAATTTAGATTATGTTAAAAAGGAAGAGCTAGAATAGGAAAGGTGCTTCTCCCACTCAGAAGTCCTGGATGCCACAGGATGACTGGATATTGTTAAAGCAATAGTTCCCAGCCTTGATTTACCCCTGTGGTGGGAGAAAGAGAGTGAGGCTTCAAGACAACACAGAGGACTCTGTTCTATAAACATGCTATGCAGGTCACAGCCTGCCTCTACTCAGAAAGAGAAATGAAAGCCTTTGCTCTCTTTCCTTTCTTAGCCCATCCCTTTTCTGACTGGTATTATAAACTGTTTAATAATTAAAATGCACTACTAATAGCTAATATTTAATGATGGCTCCCTCCATGGTAAGCACGGTTCCAAGCATTGCACCTATGTTAACACTTCGAATACTTACAACGTTCTGTGAGGTGGTATTATTGTCTCCATTATCACCATTTTCGACATTGTCGTCATTGTTATTATTACTCCCTATGGATGAGAAAGGTGAGACACAGAGAAGCTAAACAAAGTAGCCAGGGCCACACAGTGAAGGAGAAAGCAATGATTCTAACTCAGGAGTCTGGATAGATTTTGCATCTGTCTAACTGCTGGATCACATAGAATATATTTATATGTTCTTTTATAAAAACCCAGATACTTACCATAAAAAGCTAAAGTCTGCCCTTATCCCTGGCCCAGTTCCTGAGCATCTCTTTCTCATGCCCTGAGTTAACGATTATGACCATCTTGGGAAATACTTTTTCACACATATGAAAATAAATAGAATCACCGTGATTCTGAGCCCAGTGCCATCATTATCCATCATTCCTGTAGCTACATTTTCATTCAAAACCAGTCCCTCGTGGCTATATAACACTCCATTCAGCTGTATTTAAGGGTTCCCTTCTTGACAGACAGATTACTTTTGATATTTCACTAAATTCAAGAGCACTGCATCACACGGGCACGTCTGTCTCAAGGGCAGAGTACAAAAGCAGCTCCCCAGAGGTCCTTTATCCTTTAACAGATAGCCCCAACTTCCATTCTTCCAGTGCTACCTGGATGCGGGGATTTCTTCAGCCTCTTTGCCACTCCTGCTCTGTAAGGTGAGCTTTAACGACTTCTTGCTTCCAGTCCCTTTATTGATTGGTTTTGTTTGACTGATTGATTGATATAGGGTTTCAAGCCCAGGCTGACCTAAAACTCATAGCACCCCTGTCTCAGCCTCCAATCCATACAGTGCTGGGATTACAGTACCGGCCTGTGGTCGCTGAATTCTCACCTTTAACTTCCAGGCCTGTGTTCTCCACCCATCGGATGCAGCTGAGATGCAGAGTGCAGAGTGGAAAACAGGGAGAATTTGTCTCTAAGAAGAGGAGAGCACACCCTCTAAGGTGAGAGCAGGCAATGGGTGAAAGACTCACACTCCTGACCCGATTTTGAAACAGGCTGGCAGCTTCTCCATGGTTGTCATCCAGTCTGGGTGCTTGACTTCCGTGGTGAGGGCCTTGTTTCCTACCAGAGAGACTTTGGTCGAACAGTGATATATCAAAGCTCACAGCTGTCTGCTAGTAACCTCAGGCCATGCAAATGTTCTGCCTCTACCCAAAGTCCAAGATAGGACTGAGTTCTTTTTTCAGGAAGTCCAGTGACTTCCTGCTCCTGTCCTACTCCTCGCCTGCACCACCATCACTTTAATAACTACATTTTTTAAGTGGTTGCTGAGCACCTGAATAAAATTTCAGAATGCCTTTCTCTACTCTACTCGGTTAGGTCCTTGACCACTTGGTCCACCTTTGTAGCCCATGTCACCACACAGCCAGGCCTATTTGATGTCAAATTTAGGGTTTCCTTGATTCTTAAACAAATGTGGTAAAGACAGAATGTTATTGTAATTTTTACCTTGAGACCTGGCAAAGCTATTAGGATTTCTTAGATTTCCCCATCCCTCCCTGCAAAACCAAACCAAAACAAAACAAAAACCTATATGCCTCTTTAGAGACAAATTCAAAGCCTTGTGATTGGAGAGGTTAGTCTTCAATCCCACTATCCAGCTCCTGACTTAACAAATAATTGGAGAGAAAGTTCCATGTGCTGCATGGCAGTAAGTACGAGGAACACAGATCTGTCAACACATGCATTCTGTCCTGTCCCCACAGAACTTCAGGTCCCTGACTACCTGCTCCATTGACTCAAGTGGCTACTTTTTTTTCTGTTTTCTCTTTTCTGCTGCTCATCCCACTTTACCCTGACTTGTGTGCTGACCTTTGCAAAACTGCCAGCCCCTGCCTGCCAGGGCTCTCTGCTGCTTAAAACTTCCGTCCCTGCTATCAGAATTCTATAGGGTGCAGCTGAATGTTTTGAAAACATAATGAATATCTACATTCAGTGCAATTGGCCCAGGGTTCTTAAAATACTTCAGAATAGAGGATTCTAGACCTTTCAAATACACATCCATTATTTTCCTCTCAAGATTTCATGGGCCTCCTCCATATCTGCATTTCTTGAGGGCACGGCCTGACTGGTTTTATTAGTGACTGTCTCATAAAAGAAGTTGCATCTTCCTCCAATGCATAGGGCATATTTACTCACACACTGAGGAGCAGAAATATCATGGGATAATTTAAAAATTCATCATGTATTTGTTTTTTCACCCTTGACACTAGGCTTCTGAAACACTTAGTATTTCCTCAGTGACAGGAACATCATTTTGTTCACCAAACCTGAGACTGTGATAATGAAGGTTATCATGGTGGGCACCTTTAGATTCTGGATGGAGGCTGGTTGCCAGAGCAACCAACCATTTGAAAAGAAGAGTTGGATATTTCTGCCTTGTTTCTACTTTATGGGGAGGATAGAGACTGAGTTGATCATCAGTTTGACGTTATTTGCAGTAGGCAAGTTATGGAATCAGCAGGTGAATGGATGAAAACAGTGTGGTCCAAATACCCTGTGGGATTTGATTTAACTGTAAAGAAAGAAATGATGCCACTTGTCAGAGCATAGATGGAACTGAAGATATTGAAAACAATGGGCCAGATGTGAAAAGACAGCATCACGCATGTTCTCCTATTTGTAAAATCTATACATAAAAAGAGAATATGTAAGCGACAGGGCACCATTTCAGGGGAAGAAGAGCAGGGAGGTGGGCAGGAAAGAGCACTGGGTGAATATAATCAAAGCACATAATACACTTGTATGAATAATCGTAATGAAGCCTGTCAGTACAATTGCTACCTACTTAGAATTTTTAAAACACTAGTGGTCAGTGATTTCATCAGTTATCCCAGCATAATGAGTTATCCATAAAAACCCTGAACAGAGAGATTGGGGGCATTTGGAGTTGGTGTCAAGATCTGTGAGAACTCTGCCACGATACCCATGTCTCAGGCTTTGCATATTCTCTATTATCCAATGGAAGCTTCAGAACTGCATCCTTTACACTAAATGGGACCATAACTTCTGTAATAAGTTGGTCATAGTGAATGAAGTTGCTCCAAGAACAAACAATCTGACCCAGTGAGGGCACGGTTGGTCAGATAAGCTGAAACTGGAGACTGTTTTGGTATTGGAGTGTGAGCTGTATCATCCAGCCTATGGATTTGTGCTGACTTCTCATGATGCCAGAATTCAATTTAATTGATGGGTGCTCTATTGGGCTCAGAGAATTAGAGAAATGGGGAATTGACCAGTGTCAGAAAACTCTCAGAAGAGCGTAAGAGATAGTTTCCCTGAAGTAAGAAGTGGAGAAGGTGCTGGCTGTGAAGATCAGTTCAGGGTCCCTCTCTTGCAATGCCCCATCTGTCCATGTCATTCTGGTCTCACTGCATCAGCCTGTGAAGACATGCCCAGAGACCCGCGAAAGATGCTGACGCTCTGAACTGCCATTTCATTTCAGGCTCAGGGTTTGTATCTTTTGGCAGCAGCAGGGACACTGTGGCAGGTTAAGTTGCTTCTTGCAAATGGAAATATCTCGGGCATATCACAGTTCTTGCTACGTGTATCCATTCAATCAAACACTTAGTGAATGGTGGCTGAGGGCCGGGTACTAGGAACACACAGGTAGAGTACTCAAGTCCTCACAGCATTACCTGCTCATAAAAAAGACGTGGAAAACAAGTATTGATAATTAAACACTGCAGTACCATAGGAATGGCAGTGCACATGCCTGAGGGAGGAGGGAACTAAGAAATGAGATGGTGCCTACCGTTCAGGTAGTCAAGGAAATATGTGTGCAAAGATGCTGAGGAGAGATGCATCTCAGGGCGACTCATCAGCTGAGGGTGAGGCACAGTGGAGGCGGGGTTGGACCAGTGACAACAGCATGCCTGTGAGGTAAGACAATTAGTTGGAAGTGCAGGCTCTCCCTCCATAAATCAGGGCTGTGCCTTTATTCTAAATGGAAATCAGAACAGTTAGGGTAGTAGAGAGTAGGAGGGGGCAGGATCCAATTCCCACTTTTGACATCCTCTCCACACCTGTACCTGGGTCACCCGCTGCCATGTTTGCACCCAAGTGTAACAGCCCCTCATCCCACACCCTGCCTAGTGAATGTGCTTCTGGATAGTCTTGGATCCTTCGTCCATTTGTCTTCTTGCTGCATGGAACAAAACAAATTACGGGGTTTCCACTTAAGACTTGTAAAGGGTGAAAGGTGATCCAAGGGTATAAATACTAGCAATGCTTCAGTACAAACCACTGTCCCACCGGGGCCAGGAAAAGATTTAAACAGACAGAAGAAACCATGGCTCCCTTTGCAGGGAGAAATACAACAGTTCTCAAGTCTACTAATTCAGAACTTCAAATCTGCTGTCTCTGATACCTTTGATGGAAAAGGGCATGGACATATGGACAACAAAGTGTGGCAAACTGAATGTATATCATGGGAAAGAGATGGTCCAAATAAGACATGAACTTTGTTGCAAGTTTTCACACTACCGAGTGAGATGGACAAGTCGTATGGTCTCGTGTGGTCTGTTTAAAGGATGCAGTGATTGGGAAATGCAAGATTGAGCTCCTGTCTAGCCACAGAGCTCAGTATGGACAGTTATCATCTGTTTTGCTGTTTTCCTTGCTGAGTTACATTTTCTTGCTCATGGCAAGAAGGTGTCAGCTCCCGGCCATGTCCCCAGATCTTACCTTGTTTAAAGCTACCATTCCCCTTGGTTTTGGGGTGGAGGTAGTTACCCAAGCTCCTGTTCACAGGCAGGGAATTAACTCAATCTCTTAGCTGAAGGAGGGGCATGAGTGTGACTTCTTAATCCTCCTATAAAGAGTCTATTCTCTTCTACTTTCTCAGGCAGACACTAACCCGGGGTGGGATTGGGGTGGGGGCATTTAGTTCACACTCTGGCTCGTGACCCCTGATACGTTGCTCATTTTCTCTTTCAGATAGATCCAGCCTCCTCAGTGAGATTTCTTTCTGGTTGGTTCTTGTGTCCCTCTGGCATCGTCCAGCTTAGTGTTAGGTTCCTGAGCACTTCCCTGCTCTCTGTACTACAGTACACACCAGGCTTCCATGCCCAGTACTAAGGTCAGGCATTCCCACAACAAAAATATGCTGTTAGAAATCAAGGTAGGGCAGAAGCAAGTCTTCGTCTAGATCCTTACCTGCTGCTGTGAAGTCCCCTGCCTTGCTCCATCTCTTCCTTGTGTCTCTGACCTGTGTGTATTTCTCTAACATGACTCTGGGCTGATTTCTCCATCTCTCACTCAGTGTTCAACCTTTGCTCTTCCCTCCTGGATTAATTTTTCCTTCTCTAATAGTGAAACATTTGGCCCTCATCATCTAGAGTGCTCATGCTTGCATGCTCAGCCCTAGTACAGGTAAAATTGTTTAGGATCCAATGACATATGCTTTTATATCTTTGTGAAAATCATATTTGTAAGAGTGAGTTCAGGGTTCTTATGAAAGTTTTGATGTCTTTAAGCTCCAAGTTAATAAAGTCTTCCTCCTCCCCATCTTCCCTCTCCTTCTCTCTCTCCCCCTCCTCTATCCTCTCTTCTACCTTCCCCTTCTACTTTCTCCTCTTCCTCCTCCTCTTCTCCAACTTCATTTCTTCCTTCTTCTTTACCTCCTCCTACTCTTTGTCCTTCCTCTCCTTCTTCCTCTCCCTCCTCCCCTTCTTCTTTATACTCTTCTCCCTCATTCATCTTTCCTTCTTCCTCTACTCCCCTTTTTTCTCCATTCGCCTGTACCTCTTATCCCCTTTTCTCCTCTTCCTCCCATCCTTCCTTGGAAGCATCTAAGTCATGGAGATCATTATATCCTAACCTCCAGCACTCCTGTATCTTGGGAGTAAGTCCCTACATTCAACTTTAAATCATCCCAGGGGATAAGAATCATTGCTTCATACATCCGAAGCTATTAGGAGAATTTCAAGTGTTCCTTCCATTACTTCCACTGCTTTACTAGTGGATAAAAATACAAACTTTTCTGAAGTTTAGAACAAAGTAGGGGTAATCCTTTGGGGTACAAGAATAGTAGTCTCCAGTTCTATTTCTGTCTTTTGTTTGTTTTTGCTTTGTGACATTTGAAAAAAATAGCCTATTCACCCTTTGTTTGTTGAATTTCTCAGCTGGCACCATTTACTTTCTTCTTTCTTTCTTTCTTTCTTTTTTAAAATTTATCTTCCTTATGGGACTGCATGATGATCTTAGAGAACTGTTTAAATTGGATGAGCTATCATCACTAAGTTATGCCTGCTCATGGGTTGTTTCTTGAGGGAAGACCACAGCTGTGTTTTTGATTGCATTATGGGTGTGGTCATAACCCTCACCAATTGACCTGACTAATATGCAGGGTGTTGGCCTGCTGACATGAAAACAAAACAACAGATGCACAGAAAAAGAAAAGGAGAAACATCACAAATACTAGCCTACAAAATTACAGGATGAAGAAAACATGTGGTCCGGCTCAGCTCCAAAGAGCTTTAAGTCAGCTGTTATGCTCTGAATCTCCTGGATGCTGTCTACAGCCACCCTGTCTGTTGCTTCTGCTCAACATAACAAACCACCTCCTTTAAAGGAGGGAGGCTTCATTTTTAATTCTTGTCTCTGTTTTTGTGTTTTTGCGAGAGCATGTTGACATATATGAATGGTGTATGTGCCTGTTTGTGTAACCGTGTATATGTGTGCACACATGTTCATGGTGTGTGAATGTGTGCATACACATGTCCAGGGTGTGTACACACGTGAATTATGTCATGATGTGTGTGTGTGCACATGCCCATGGTGTGTATGTGTGCATATGTGCATGATGTGTGTGCATATGTTTATGGTGTGTGTGTGTGTGTGCAAGTGTGCACATGTGTGCATAGGCCAGAGCTCAACAATGGATATCTTCTATCTTGTTCAACTTTATTTTATTACTTTGACTGTTTAAAAATTAAAATATAATGACATAATTTCCCCCTTTCCTTTTCCTCCTTTCATTACCTCCCACATGCTCTTTCTTGCTATCTCTCTCTCTCTCATTTTCATTACCTCTTTTTCTTTAATTGTTGTGAGACTCTGTGTGTGTGTGTTTGTGTGTGCGTGCGTGTGAATGAGTGAGCACATGCATCCTGCTCAGTCTGTCTAGTGTTACTTGTATCTATATGATTTCTGGGCCAACAGCTTGGTATTGGATAACCTATAACTGGTTGGAGCCTCTTCCCTGGGGAAGAAATATTTCTCAGCAAGGTCAAGTATCTCTCAGAATGACCAAGATCAAAAACACTGATGACAGCTTATGCTAGAGAGGATGTGGGATAAAAGGAACACTCCTCCATTGCTGGTGGGAGTGAAAACTTGTACAGCTGTTTTGGAAATCAGTATGACAATTTCTCAGAAAATTAGGAAACAATCTACCTCAAGACCCAGCAATACCACTTTTGGGTATATATATATATACCCAAAGGAAGCTCATTCATACCACAAGGACATGTGCTCAACTATGTTCATAACAGAATTGTTTGTCATAGCCAGAGCCTGGAAACAACCTAGATACCCTTTAATTAAAGAATGGATAAAGAAAATGTGGTACATTTACACAATGGAGTACTACTCAGT
>LOJH01005154.1:0-28935 GCA_001685095.1 Ellobius talpinus | reverse complement strand
GAGAGAGAGAGAGAGAGAGAAAGAGAGAGAGAGGGAGAGAGAGAACACATGTCTAAATGGGTGTGTGATGTGCAGAAGTAGTTATCAGGTGTTTTACTCAATCTCATTTGAGAGACAGGGTCTCTCTCTCTGAAGCTCCAGCTTCACTGATTGGCTAGTTGGTCAGCCAGCTGACTCCAGAAATCTATCCACTTTTCTCGTCATTTTCCAGAGCTGGGGTTACAGACACATAGTGCCTTGTTAATTTTTTATATGAGTTTTGGGGAATTCAAACTCAATTCTTCATTCTTGAGTGACAAATACTTTACCAATTAAACCATCTCTCCAAGCCCCTCCAAACTTATTTGCTACATACACTACATGAGTGTTCATTGCATGTACTTCACTGAACTGCAAAACATTGACAATTAATCCTCCTATTGAACACTAACATTGTTTCTATTCTCCTTTCCCCTCTACCTTGTGTGTGGCTTGTCTTTATTTGACTTAGCCTTAGAATGGAGTATGTGAATTATTTTTGTCTAAGGCAATGGTGATTTCAGATGTTGTTTGCTGGAGACCTAAGCAAATTGGATTGAGTGTGGAAAGAATGTATGGGCTTTCCTCCCAGGAAGTATCCAGGTTTCCTAATGAGTGTTCTTTATTTTCTGTCATCTACCAAGCTTGGCTCATGAGTTTGTCTTCTTGGTAGCCAAGCTATTGAAGCAGATATTTGCTTCCTATATTCACAAGCCTTGTTAGAACTCAAGAGCCCCTTTTCCCCAACACTAAAACAGTCCTGAACTGATCATTGAGTGGTCTAACTTATTTGACCTGCTTAAACCCTAAGCCAGTTGCATCAAGGGGGGGAATAGTACGTGTTGATCAATCGAAGAGCAAAGTTAGATTCATCCAAACCAAGAGCTCTTTCTTAGTAAGACACATGAATGTTGGGAAGGATATCAATGTATCCCAAAGTGGCTTCTTTCTCCCAATGCCTAATAGATAGTTTAGAATTAGAGAGACTGTGAGCCAGTATAAGTTAGATTCCTAAACCAATTCAATATGGGCTCTGCAGACAGCTAACCTCCTTCTTAAGAAGAGACACATGGAAATGCAAGTGGATTCTGGAGAACTGTACAAAGTTGGCCTAATGCTATGGTAAAGTGGTAGGGCTCGATCTGGTGACTGGGAAATCTGATGGTGTTTGGAGTTGTGTGTTTCTGTATGTACTTAGGGAAAGAGAGGAAGCGCTGACTATTAACTCAGTGTATTACCTGCTCATGCACAACTTTTCTTCCCACCTTAAACTCTTCTCAGTCTGGAGGTGTGAAGTGCACACATGTGAATCGTCAGTTTGACTTTTGGCTTCCTTTCTTCAATCCCTTCTTCACCTAACATACCCCAGTCATCCACTCTAATGCTCATGCTGGAAACTTTACACCATGGAAAATTCCACCCTTTCTCTCCTTCTAAGATCTGTTTCAAAACAGTCAGTATTAAACTCTATCCTTCAGTGCCCCTGTTCAGTGTGTTCACTTATTCCAGGCTTGGGAATGATCAAGGGCTCTGAACGCAGCACGATGATGGAGTGATTGTTTAGCATGCAAAAGGTCCCAGGTTCAGGCATCAGCCCTGCAAAAATATGAAAATAAGAAATTAAGTAACTAAATTTGATAACTCAATGAGCAGTTTGACAACAGATTATAAAAAAACTAAAAGAAAAATCACTGAACTGGAAAATAGCACTTTGTGTAGAAAAAAATCAGTGAATAATATATCAAGAGCATATCAGAAATGTTGAGAGCAAACACACAAACACACAAAAGCAGGCTACTGAGCTGGCTCATCAGGTAAAAACATCAGCTAGGAAGTCCAACAACCTGAGTTGAATCCCTGGGTTCAACTCATGTTGTAGAAGGAGAAAACGGACTCCTGAAAGTTGTCCTCTGACCACCATTTTACTTATGCCATGACAAGCACTCATACACATACATACGCCCCCATACACACACAAACAAATAAATAATGTAGTAGAAATAAGATAACTTAAGAGATCTATGGGGCAAAGTGAAGTGAATGAACATTTGCAAAATTTGAGTTTCAGAAGATGGGAAGGACCTCTATGTGTTTATCTACCTATCTGTCATCAGTCCGTCTCCTCTCCATCCCTACCTGGCTGTTTACCTGCTTCAGTTCTGAGGAACAAACTCCCAGAGTTTCGTGCATGACCTTCATGAGTATGGTCATTGTATTTACCTGTCATCTATCACCCATCTAATCTGTAGGAACTCCTTCAGCCAGTAGCCTTTAAGATACCAGCCCACTTGGGTGTGGCCTCTTATAAATGCCTCTGTAAAGTGCATGCTCACTCTCTCTTCTGGCTTCTTGATTGTTCCTATTCCCCTTTGCGCAGAGAACTGTGATCTGTGAGTCCACCTCTTAATAAATAACCCTTTATTATCCTCAATTCTGAGCTAGTGTGGGATTTCGTTTTAGCATCCATCTTCACATCTATCTGTCTGTCTGTCTGTCTCCCTATATACCACTAATTTATCATTCATCTATTTACCTATTGATATGACATCTCTACCTGTAAAAATAAAGATACCGAAACTGAGAAATAGGGAATGGAGTAAAAATAGTCATCTGAAAACTATTAGTTACAGATTTTGCTGAAATCTATAAAAGGTGTAGATTCAAGACTTGCTATAAACTTTTTGCAGGATAAAAACAAATGAACAAACAGTTGCTTATGGGAGTACATTTTTAGAAAATAGCAAAAACCCAAATAAAAAGGGAAAATTGCAAAAGCAGCTAGAATAAAGGGCATGTTGGGGTAGACACTATCAAAAGAGTAACAATGAAACCAATGGTCTCACTCCTAGTAGAAATAATGGAATCTGGGAGATAATGCAATGATGATTTCTTCAAAATGCTGTAAGAAGATAATTGTAATCCCTGTGAAAATATCTTTTAAAATGAAGGCAAAATACATTATTAAACAAACAATAACTGGAAGTTCATCTCTAGGGCAGATTACACAGTGGGCTGTGCAAGGAAGGTGTCTCAGATGCTGCCAATATTCACTCTGATGGCGTCTGTGCTCTCTTCTGTGCTTGCTACGGACATCAGCAAAGAATCAGATAAGAGATGTATATAACATTTCTGTTTCATCCTTCCCCCATTCAGCCCTCTCTCTCCCTTTCTCCCTCATTCCCCCCTCTCTCTTTGTCCTTTTTATCTTTTATTCCTTGTTATTTTCATCTGCCATGCTTCCCCTCCCTCTTACTTAGAGAGAAAACTGACTCCTGTGTGTTGTCCTCTGACCTCCCCATTTCCCGTATACCATGGCATGCATTCAAACACACACACACACAAGCACACTCAAACATACAAATAGATAGATGATAGATAAGTAGATGAAAAGATAGATGGTAGGTAGATATTTAGATAAATCAATGTATTAAAAATAACATAAGAGAACTATGGATCAAAATGAAATGAATTAACATTGTAAAATTTGACTTTCATAAAGATGGGAACAACCTCTATGCATTTATCTATCACCTATCTATCATTTATCTCTTCTCCATCCCTCCCCAATTACCTATCTGCTTGCTTCACTTCTGAGGAGTAAGTCTGGGGCTTAATGCATGTTTGGCCAGTGTGCTCCCACCGAGCTCCATATATCCCTATATCCATATATCTATCTAATTCCTTGCTCCACATCACAGAAAAACTTGAGAACTCTGTCTAATCGCAATAGACTAACTTATTCATGCATAAATTTTTATCTATTTTTTCCTACAACCTTGATACCTTGGAATCATCATTTCTCTCCTCCACTAAAGCTTAGATTTTATGGGGACTTGGAATACCCATGTCATTGGATTTCAAGATAATTCGAACTGCTTGCCTTCTGAAAAATCCTTTCATCCTGAACAAAGGTGTGATACCTCAGTCTTCCATTTTCCTTAAGTTTCAGTGACTGCTTCTCTAGATTTTTCTACAGAGTCACTCTCCTGGATTGTTTACTAAAATTGAAACATGATGGAGCCCTTTCTAGTCCACACTTCCTCCTCCATCCATGTCAACAGGTCACGCTTGAGAGGTGACAGGTGTCTACAATTGAATTCATAAGGAGTCAGCATGTGTTTTCCACAAACTTTCTGTGGCTCTGTGACCATATATTATTTGTCTCAGCTGCTCAGCTCTCCATGTAGAATGAAAGCTTTTTCACTGACAATACATTAATGAAAATGCTCTGTTCCAATAAAACTTTATTAACAGATATTGAGGACAGTTTGATCCAAGGGCCTTAGTATGTTGATGTCTATCAGGATATTCATATCTGAAACACTTGCACATGTTTGCTATTAGCATGACTGAAAGATTCACTCCAATGATAATAAGTTTCTCTGTCAACTGGGTTGAGTCACTGTTCATAGATATTTAGACAAAGAATAATCTAGATGATTCTATGAAGGAATTTTTAAGTGATATTAATATTTAAATCAATAGAATGAATAAAATGGAATACGTTCACCAAGTAGGTGGTTCTCAACCAATCAGTTAAAGATCTTAATTAAATAAGGGCCAAAACTATGGCCTTCTTTCTGAGTCTTCAACTGACTGGACATCCTTCAGAGCTTAGAACTGTCAGCCTTTAGTTATGTGGGTTGGTTCTCTAAAATCTCTCTCTCTCTCTCTCTCTCTCTCTCTCACACNACACACACACACACACACACACACACACTTCATTCCATTATTCTGGAGAACTTTGACCAATATACCCCCAATCTGCTTTCTGTAAGATCCTTTATCCTGAGCACTGTCACATCTCAAGTCACCACCCTGTGGGCCAGCTAGTTCATTTCTCTTCAGTCTCTCCTTCGAGAAGTTACGATTGTTTATAGATAAGCTATCACAACTCTCAAATTGAAATACAGATGTCTAACGTGTGCCCGCCAGCCTGTGGAAGGGTGAGATCTGGAGCCCTGGCATGTGCCTATCTTCCTAATATCTACCCTTTTGCTCCGGTGTGCACGGTGCTGCCTTTGCTCTTTCTTCAGTCATGTGACAGGGAATTCCTGCATAGTGCAGCTCTTCTTCACTGACCCACCTACAAGGCCTCCCAGGTGCTGAGATCACAAGTGTGTTCTACCATCCCTGATCTCTTCCATTTTTTTAAATAACACGCAGATATCCAGCACTCTTTGATCTTTATAATTTCTCGAACTTGTCAGAATGTAAAGCTCTTTCCTCTGCTGGTCTTCTAGACTGTTTTCTCCCTGTGATCTCTGCACTCTACCCCATATCACGTGACCTAACTGAGTTCTCTCTGCCCTGGGCTTTTCCATGTCTAAGCCCTGGGACCTACTGCTCCTGATACTATTCTTGCTTTTGCTCCCCCAACTGAAGCCCTTTCTCCCACAGGAAGTCTTTCTAGATCCCAGCGTAAAGGGGAGTCCACGGTCCTGCCTTAGGGTGGATAACATCCTTTAGTGCTTCCTGGAAGAAGCACTGAGCAGGCCCTTCTGTTGCTTCTGCCAGTAGGCAGTGGGCTGTCTGCTCCAAAATGGAGAACATCTCTGACTCATTTGTTCTCAGAACACAAAGGATCCTGAAACTCATGGAGTCAAAACTCCCAGGTTCTGACTAATTGACCAGGGTTCCTCTGCCACCATGCTGTCCAGAGTGCAGGCTGCCTCTTCCCAGGGCCTATCTTCCTTCCCCACCCAGGGCTAGACAGTGACCTGCCCCCTTCAGTGCTGGCTCACCAGGTGCTCCTAAAGGCCCCTCAAGCATGGTGACTCAGACTGCTGGAATTAGGCTCACACCTTTCTAGCCACAGTTTGTAATTCATTTTCTCAAAAGTTTTCAGACAGGCTGAGTGGGTGGCACCTGCTCTGACCACAGGGCTTCATCCAGAGACCCTGCCCTGTCTCCACCAACCCTGGCTCTCCCTCTCGCTGGCCCTGACACCTTTTCCATTTTTGATGGATAGTCTTTACTCCCACTCTTGAGAATATCTGAAATACAGCTCAGCATTTAAAAAAATTATATTTTTTTCAGAATAAGTTTAAACTCTAAATTTACCAGTGGCTAGATGTGAAAGCTTGAATGAGCTATTGCTGTGTTGTGGGTCTTAGTTTCTAAATCTATGAAACGAGGATTATGACACATGCATCATTCCCTATCATACAGATAGGGAAAAGCAAATGTAATATGCTTAAAATCACGTAGTGTACAAAATTCAGATTAATAAATAATGATGCAACAATTCCCTCTCCCTCCACCCGAGAGTTTCTTCCTCTGGCTCTATCTCTGTCGCTCTCCATCTCTGTCCCCCTCTCTCTCCCTTCTCCAACTCTCTTCTGGTAGATGATTTTGCTATATAGATGTTAATAAATCCTGGCTGTGAATCACAGCTCGCCATAGCAGCTGGCTCAGAGTTAAGATATCAACCTCCAACACATGAATCAGACAAGATAAGAAGAAGAGGAGAGGGAAGGATGAACAGAGGTTCCAGCTGCTTAGGTGACAAGGAACAGAAGAGAGGAAGAGTGACGTAGAGGTCTGGGGAGGTGGCTCAGTTGATGGAGCACTTGCTGTTCGAGGGTGAGGACTAGAGTTTGGATCTCCACCATACACAGAAGAGTTGGCAGATCTGACACCTCACCTGTAATCCCAGCTCTCAGGAAGTGATGACAAGGCATCCCTGGGACAAGTTGATTAGCTAGGCTAGTTGATTCTGGGAGCTCTGGGTTTAGCCAAAGATCCTTCCTCCAAAAATGAAGAAAGAGAGTGATGGAGAAAGATACACAGTATCAGCCTTACACACATGCGTGCACGCACGTACCTACACAACACTGTGCCCAGACTCATTCAAGCACACATACATGAAGGAACACCACAGTCACAGAGTGTAATTACACACTCAGTACCACACTCTATACCTGGGGTAAGTAAGTGAATTAATTAATTAAAAAGGAGATTAAGCAAGTGCTACTTTTCTGCCAAGTGGAAAAGGTTAAAACTTCACACCATGTTCAGCCCCCACCTGAGGCCAAGCAAATCACTTTGTCAGGAGTGGCAAATCTGGAATATAGTAGTAATCCAGAATGAACACTTAACATGAGATTTGCCATCTGAAATCCAGGCTGAAGGGGGAAGGAAAGAAGAAGGGGAGAATGAAGAACACAAAGCAAGGAGAGACACTGGCTTCCTTGACTTCCTCATCTTGGGTGTATTTGTAGGGTGATAGAAGCAGGCTTCCCAATACATGTAAAATTCAGAATGGTCCCCCAAATGTGATATTCATGGGGGAATGTTCATTTCCTTTGGAACTGCTTCTCTGTGGCCTTTGTCACTGTCTTAATTAGGGTTTCAATTACTGCGATGAAACACCATAACAAAAAGGCAAGTTGGCAGGAGAAGGTTTATTCACTTTACACTATGCAGTAGGAGAACGTTCTTGTACACTGTAAAGATTTGTCACTTGTATTYGTTTAATAAAATGCTGATTGACCAGTAGACAGGCAGCAAGTATAGGTGGGGCAACCAGATTAGGAGAATTCTAGAAAGAGGAAAGGCAGAGACGCAGTAACCAACCAGATGCAGAGGAAGCAAAATGAGAATGCCTCACTGAGAAAAGGTACCAAGCCACATGGCTAAATATAGATAAGAATTATGGGTTNGTTTAATAAAATGCTGATTGACCAGTAGACAGGCAGCAAGTATAGGTGGGGCAACCAGATTAGGAGAATTCTAGAAAGAGGAAAGGCAGAGACGCAGTAACCAACCAGATGCAGAGGAAGCAAAATGAGAATGCCTCACTGAGAAAAGGTACCAAGCCACATGGCTAAATATAGATAAGAATTATGGGTTAATTTAAGTTGTAAGAGCTAGTTACTAATAAGCCTGAACTAATAGACCAAACAGTCTATAAATAATATAAGACTCTGTGTGTTTTGGGGGGACTGATTGAATGGTTTCAGGTCCAGGCAGGATAGAAACTTCTGTCTACACTACCACATTGCTGTTCATCTACTGGAGGAAGTCAGGACAGGAACTCAAATAAAGCAGGATGCCAAAGTCAGGAACTGATGCAGAGAGCATGGAGAGGTACTGTTTACTGCCTCGCTTCCCATGTCTTGCTCAGCCCACCTTCTTATAGAACCTAGGATACCAGCCCAGAGGAGTCACCAGCCCAGGGTGTCACCACCCACCATGGACTGGGCTCTCCCCAATTGATCTCTAAATGAGAAAATGCCAAATAGCTGAGTTTCATCAAGGCGTTTCCTCAAATTCCTCTGATTCTCGCTTGTGCCACCTCTCCCCATATGTATATACTAGGTGATTTCCTTAGTTTGCCAACAACATAGAGTGGATATATACTAACTATGAGATAATTTCAGTGGGAGATATGTCTTAGGAGACTCCTGCGGTGTGTGTGGTCTGATGTTGGCTGGAATTCTATTCTCCAACACATGGCTGTACAAAGAACATCATACAGATGAGAATGTTTGCTGAGTCATCTACAAAGTGCACGTGCAAGTTTATCTTTCTCTCCTGTAATTATCACAAGAACCTGGAGCAGGTTCTACACCTGCTTGATACAAGTGGGGCTCAGTAGTGTCATTATTTTCTTGAACTGCGGGCATGAAGTTAAAAGCCTGACACTCTGATAGCAGAGAATGTAACGGCAATTATTCAGTGACTTATTTTAAAAAATGTTTGATTATTGTCCTAGTTTTTGATCTCTATTGTTATAATAAATAAACACTATGACCCAGCACAACTTGGGGGAAGAACGTGTATTTGGCTTACACTACCAGGTCAGAGTCTATCATTAAAGGAAGTTGGGGCAGGAGTTCATGTGAAAACTGAAACAGAGACCGTGGTGGAATGCTGCTTCCTGGATTCCTCCCAGACTTTCATTCAGCTTCATTCCTTACAGAGTCCAAGTCTACCTGCCCAGGGATGGTACCACCCACAATGGGCTGGACCCTCCTTCATCAACTAGTAATCAAGAAAATGTCCCACCCCATAGACATGCTCAAAGGCCAATCTGATGAAAACAGTCCCTCGGTGGAGACTCTCTCAGAGCACTCTGAGCTGTGTTGAGTTGACAGAACAGGAAGTCTCTATTACCTCCCCAAGAAGACGGCCAGAAAGACTGCAGGAGCAGGAAGGTTGGAGGACAGCCAAGAAATGCTGCCATCAGATACAGCCCAGCAATTTTAATCACAAACACAAAGGACTTATGGAAACACAAAGGACTCCTGCACAAGATGGAGTTCTTTAACATTCTGTCATGGATATAGGAGTTGCCCTCAGGACCTATCCTTTCCTAGAGCCCTTGGCTGTATGGTGCCATAGAAGGGAATACCATCTTCTTACAAGGCATAGCCACTCGAGGACCGTTTGTGATGAAGAAGGGGTTCGGAAGGAAAGGAAGGGGGATGCCACATGCTAACAGCAGTGAACGCAATCACAGTACAGTGCATGCATTTACGAGACTGTCATAAACGAATCTTAGAGCTTTAAAAACTGGCTTTAAATGCCTGAATTCTACTTGAATGTACATGTGGCATTCTGCCTCGGGCACCAGAGAACGAAGAGGTGGACCACACAGGCTGATGATACAGTCCCCCAAGATTAAACAAGTGGCAAGTGTGAGACCCTGGACCCCGACTCTAGTCTGCAACTTTCAATTTTATTTTTCTATTACACTCAGCTGCTTCCTGGTTCACAGGTCTTCATATTCAAAGAGGCTATTAACCTACTGCATCCCCACCACCTGAGGTCTGTGGAGCAACGCAGATGGAGTGAGCATCTTTGTAAATAAGCATCGCTAGAGTCTCATCAGCCTGGAGAAATGCCATCTCTTGTGGTTCAAAGGAAGGACAAATGACCTTGCTTTCCATGAAGAACTAGAGGCTTGACGGTAATATGACCCCCACAGCAACTCCAGCTCTGTGGATCTTGACTTCCCTGCCATGTTCCTCAGCTCTAAAAGGAGAGGCATGAACCAGCTGGTTCCAAGGGCCTTCCAGACTTTATGGGAAGAAACTTATTTTTATTAGTCCCAAGAACAGACTTTGGCATTCTCAAAACCAGGAGTCAAGGGGTAAACAAACAACAGCAACACCCTGGAAGGTAAGATTCCAGTAAGGGGCAGTGACACAGGCCTGTTGCTCCAGCTGCTTGGGGGGCTGAAGCAGGAAGATATCAAATTCAAGGTCTTCCTAGGCTATAAAGTGAGGTCAAGGCCCACCTGACCAACTTATCCAGACCTTGTCCTTGTCTCCAAATTTAAAAAAAAAAAAACGAAAGAAAGTAAGGAAAAGAAGAATGGGGGATTTGGAGATGTGACTTAGCAGTGTGGTACTTGCTGAGCACATGCAAGGCTCTGTGTTTGATCTCAGCATATAGATATAGATATAGATGTAGATGTAGATGTAGGTATAGATATAGATGTAGGTGTAGGTTTAGATATATACATATTTCTGAGACAGGGTTTCTCTGTAGCCTTGGAGCCTGTCCTGGAACTAGTTCTTGTAGACCAGGCTGGCCTCGAACTCACAAAGATCTGCCTACCTCTACCTCCTGAGTGCTGGGATTAAAGGTGTGCACCACCACCGCCCGGCCCAGTTTATAATTTTTAAAACTAATCTTTTCTGCTTTTTCTTAATCTGCTAGAAGGCACTGTGGGACTAATAGTCGTAGGATGTTAGCTAAGACCTTAGCACTGTCTACTACTGGTGCAGACCCTGGGACTCCTCTCACTAGCTGACAAGCTCTTCTATGAAAGCCAGCCTCAAACAGAAGTACTTTGAAGATGTGGAACTCGGAAACCACGTGGAAGGACATAGATTTAGTTCCCATGTTCCGACCTGTTCCCTTCCCTGTAGGATGGGCATTTTCTCCTTGAATGTGATTAAATGAGATGACAGAGGCAAAGCCTGGCTCATAGGGAGAGAGATGCCCAGCTGATCAGCAGAGGAATTCCCAGGCCCTTAAACAGCCTGAGGTTCCCAGCATATGACCATGCTGGCTTGGGTAGTAGGGCATGGGAGAAGGCAGAGGAGACAGAAACAGGGGGGAGAGAGGAAGAAAGGGAAGGGATGAAAAAGGGGGAGGGAGAGACAGAGGGAGAGGAAGGAGAAAGAGAGGAAGAAAGCAGGAGGGAGGAAGAGAGAAAGGAGGGAGGGGATAGAGGAAGAGAGGGAAAGGGAGGGAGAAAGAAGGAGAGGGAGGGAAAGGAAGAGGGAAGGAGGAGGAAGATCAGGAGCAGGGCAGGAGCTGGGGGTGCGGGGAATTTGGAAAATGGGCTTGGAGAGCCAGACAGAGAAGGAGCACTAAGCAAACCATTGGTTTTCACAGGGATAGTCAAAAATATCCCCCTTTTCCATTTTTCTTCCCTCTGGCTGGTTCTCGGTGTTCATGAGGTCCAAATTACTTGCATAGAAAACTTCTGCCACATCGAGAAAAGACACTTTTGCTCCTGAAGATATGTGGATGGAGGCGCAGCCCAGGAAGTCAGAATTCATGAACCAAATAATGCAATGCTCTGTCCACTAGCCTGCTCCACTCCGCAGCGGCTCCTTGTTTGTTTTCCAGCTCTGTCAAACTCATAGGCAGAGAGATCTGGGATATGAGAAACTCGGCAAGCAAGCCTCCTTGTTTACTCCCCACAGGCCTTGCTGGGAAGTATTTAGCAAGCGTATTTCCTGAAGGCCACTCTCCTTGTAAGAAACCCCATTGGTGATTTAATTAAGTCTACATAAATGCTAAATGGGATTCAACCAGGATGGGATTTGCTGATTTGTATGTGCTGAAATAAATTTCTTGTTCTGTTCTAATTGAATAGATTGAACACAGACTGTATTTGTTCTTATCCTGCAGCCACTTTCACAGGAGCGATAAATTGGAAATGTTATCTGGCTTGGTATATGAGGATTTTCCCCTGGAAAAAAAAATCACTCTGCTACGAGTCAAAGAATGGAGGTGCTGAAAATATCTTTTCATTTTACAAAGTCAAATGTCACAAACAAAGGCACCTCTAAGATATCATAGTGTGTATACTGTGTCTATGTACATATATGTTGTTGTATTCATATACATATATATTCATATACATATATATTCATATACATATATATTCATATACATATATTCATATACATATATATTCATATACATGTCTACATTCACTGTTCACAACATCATCTTTGTAACACAACTGCCTCGTCTATGGTCAGCAAATTGGAAAATTAATATAACCCTTCTAAATATTATTATCATTGTTTGTGCTTTCATGCAAGTTTTGCACACAGACCCAAGAAAGTAACGACGCCTTTGTGAGAAGCCACATGCATAAAAATGTTCCTTGTTATGCTATAATGCTAAAACCAATGGAATAACAAAGGAATTTTGCAGCACCCTCTGAGAAGGAAATCAGTACCTGCACTCTGGTGTTTCCTCAAAAAAAAGGCAACTTTACTAAGAAGGTTCAAAGATTATGCGGGAAAATACTTGGAGTATGATGTGAGTTAAATTTACACACGGTCCTAGTCACTTTAACAGTCAGTTGGGCACAGCCTTGAGTTAACAGGGAAGGAGATCTCAGCTGGGGAATTGCCTGATCAGATTAAACTACCAGCATGCATGTGGGGGTCATCTTGATTATTAATCGATGTAGGAAAGCTCTCCCCACTGTGCGAGGCAACATTTCCTGGGTGAGTTGTTCAGAGCTGTGTAAAGAAGCAGTAAGCCCAGGGATTTTGCTTCAACGTCCTGCTTAATCCTCTTGTCCTGGCCTTCCTCAGCGATGGACAGTCACCCATTCTTCCTCCAAGTTGCTTTTGGTCCAAGTACTCTATTGTTGCAGGGAGGCTGTTTTTAGTCCCGGCTGCTCAGAACCAAAATAATCACACAGAAACTATATTAATTAAACCACTGCTTGGCCCATTAGCTCTAGCTTCTTATTGGCTAACTCTTAATTTAACCCATTTTTATTCATCTGTGTATCGCCACATGGCTGTGGCTTACGGAGTAAAGTTCCCAGCATCTATCTCTGGCAGCTCCATGGCTTCTCTCTGACTCTGCCCGCTTTCTCACAGCATAGAGCCTAGCTTTTCCTGCCTAGTTCTGTTTTGCCCTTGTCATAGGCTCAAATCAGTTCTTTTCATTAACCAATAAAAGCAACACACAGACAGAAGGACCTCCCACACCACTCTATCACAGCAGCAGAAAGGAAGCCAGAGCACACTCAAGAACCCAGACTGCACCATTGCTTTATTTTCTTACAGAGGCAGAGAAACAGGGTTAGTGGTATTAAGACTGGAAAAGGGGAGGGCTTGACTGAGAGTCAGTAGAGGGTTCTGGGAAAGACACTAGCAGCCATTTCGCAGCATCATAATGCAATACTGAGAGGCATACTTAAAATACCCTAAATGATACTTTTTTTTTAATTTTGCTTGTTTATTTGGTTTGCTTTGGTTTTTCAAGACAGGATTTCTCCATGTAACAGCTCTGCCTGTCCTGGAACTCATTTTGTAGACCAGCCTGGCCTCAAATTTACAGAGATCCACCTGCCTCTGCTTCTGGAATGCTGGGATTAAGGGCATGTGCCACCACCACCCAACTAAATGATAGTTTTTCTTTTTTTAAGAATAAAATTCATTTTTACCTGATTAAAAAAAACCACTTAAATCAGGTATAATGATGGGATGGGGGTGTTTTAAGATACATAGATACTCTAAATCAGGTTAATGTATCTGTCTCCCAAATGTTGATCACTTTTATGGGGAAAAGCCTTAAAACCTTTTTCTTCAGCACTGTGTAATAAAGGATGAGGGTCTCTAGCTGCAGTAGCCTTAATGTGCTGCAGGCACAGCATATCCTCTAGGCTTCTTACCCCTTATAATTGCAACTCAGAGCCCTGATCAGCCCTCCCAATCCTTGGCTCTCCCTTTCTTTTCTGGTCTCTGTTAACCATTCTATTAACTATTAAAATCCACATTTTCAGAATCTGCATGTTAATGAGATCACGTGAAACTTGACTTTCTCTGTTTGTTTCTTTTAACATACTAATCTTCAGTCCCTTCCATAGTGTATAAATTGACAAAATGTTGTTCTTTCTATGGTTGAGTGGCATTCTAGATGTCCCCCCACTGTGTGCATGTAGTACACCCTCTCTATCCACTCGTCCACTGGTGGGCCCATGGACTGATTCTGGTTCATAGCTCCAGGGAACAGTGCAGGGACAGGATTGCGAAAGCAGGTGTCTTTGATGTGTGGATACCATCATCTTGGGTTATATGCTTGACTGGATCACACAGGAGGAGTTTCTCTTCTGTACTCCATTGTGTCTGAACTAATTACAGACAAAAATACCAATACTAAGGAAGATGTGGGCTGAAGGGAGGTCAAATGCATTGTTCTTTGTCTTTTTGATGGTATCCATTCTAACTAGGGCCGAGTGATAGTCACTGTGGGTTTTTTTTATTTACATGGAGGTTAAACATTAGGATAGAAACACAAAGGTTTATAACCCTACAACACAAAAAGGCTGCTGTTGTTCCTAATAATCTATCATCTAGCATACGAATAATTTGAAGGAATTATCATGAAGAGTAGTTAGAAGTAGCCAAATACAAAGTATCAATAAAGAGATAACAATGTTAGTTACTGTGATTTGATTAATATATATTATATATGTGTATTAATACTACACATTACCTCAAAAGTATAGTTATTTCATTGCTTAATGTTTTAAATATTAAGAGGTATAACTATTAACATTTTGATTTATTCATTACAAACTTTATATATTATATAATACATATATAATTTCCATGCTAATAATTAAGAAAAAAGAAAAATTACAGAATGTTTACATTGCTAGCTTGAAAAGAGATATAGTAGATACTCTAAAAGAAGACAGAAGTGGTTAATGAAACCAGAGACAAAGAGAAACAAGGGAAAACAAATAGAACAAAAGGCAACAAGTGCACAAAGGCTCCCGACATGGTAGGTACTATTCAAAGGACATCAATTACTTTAAACATGAATGGTCTAGTTATCTCAATTGAAAGACAAAAGCTGCTAAAGCAATTAAAAAATATAATTTATTTGTAGACAAGCGGTCAATTTTAAATGCAGTACGGAAATATAATAAATAACTGATAGTGAAAGTCATGCTAACACAGTAATCAAAATATATCTGCTGCATCTATATCAATTTCAGTCAAATCAGACTTTTTAAATTTTGTTTTCATGTCACTAAAGATCAAACCTAGAGTCGCACGCTGGGCAAGCACTACCACTGATCTGTATCTCCAGACTTCTTTTTCTTTCATTTAAGACAGAGTCTAAGTTGCCCACATTGGTCTTAAACTCACTCTGTAGCTGTGGCTGACTTTGAACTTGTGATCCTTCTGACTCAGCCTCTTACAGACTTTAGTACAGAAAAAAAAATGTCAAAGGTAAAGAGCTTGACAAAAATTGAAGAAGTGAATCCCACAAGACGATGCATCAGTCTTTGAGCTACATACATCTAAGAACATTGTCAAGGCACACAAGGCAGGGGCAGAGAGAGCTCAAAGGAGAAACTAGAGATGCCAGCCCCCTCTGCCAGTAGCTGATGAAATCACTGGGCAGAAGATCAATGAGAATAGAGCTGTGCTGTTACACATAACAAGCTGGAGATGATTGAAATTCATAGGATTTCTCATCCAAAATATCAGAATGTGCATTCTTCTTAAGCTCAAAGGAAGATTCAACAAATACATCACATTCTGAGTAAAACAAATTCCATATTTATGAGTCTAGAGTAGAGATCAGGTGGGGTATGCACCCAAATATCAAGGGAATTCAGCTAGAAATCCACAACAGAAAACCAAGAAGAAAAAATTAAAACAAACAACAACAAAACATCACATTTCTTAGCTGCACATGGGCCAATGAAAAAGTCACTAGAAAAAAATTTAAAATGTTCTGAACTAAAGGAACAGAGAAAACCAACCTATCAGAAATTTATTGGAGGCCCGTAAGATGGCTCAGAGGATGAAGGTACTTGCCACTCAAACCTAATGACCAGAGACTGATCTCTGGCACCCACCTGAGGGTAGAAGAGAACCAACTCCACAAAGTTGGTTCATATGAGCTGTGTGGCACACTACAGCCCCCACTTAACACATTATATGTATGTGTGTGCATACACACACACAGGCAAGTGTAGATACACACCTAATAATAATAATAATAATAATAATAAATTTAAATGTTTTTTATTTTATTGACTTTTATATAATGCCACCCAACTGCATCCCCTCCTCCCAATTCCCTCCCTCCTCCCCCTCCCCCAGATCCATTGCTGCTCCATTTTTATTCAGAAAAGAGCAAGCCACTCAATGCTATCAATCAAACTCAGCAAAACAAGATGCAATAAGACTAGGCACAAACCCTCATATCAAGGCTGGATGAGGCAACTCAGTAGGAAGAAAAAAGTCCCATGAGCATGCAAAGTGTCAGAGACACCCCCTTTCCCATTGTTTGGAGTCCAACAAAAACTCCGAGCTGAAAAAGCATAGCATGTATACAGAGGGCCCAGTGCAGAACCATGTGGCTCCATGGTTGTCACTTCAGTCTCTGTGAGCCCCTATGAGCCTTGCTTAGTTGATACTGTGTTCTCCTGATGTCTTCTACCCCCTCTGGCTCCTATACTTCTTCCTTTCCCTCTTCTTCTGAGTTTCCTGAGCTCCATCTAACGTTTGGTTGTGGGTCTCTGTATTTGCTCCCATTGTTGACTGGAGGAAGCCTTTCTGATGACAATTAGGCTAGGCACCGATCCTATGAATATAGTAGAACTCTGTGATACATTAAAAACAGGGCTCAGAAGGAAACATACAGCCTCAAATACATATTTTATTATTATTGTCATTCATTTTAATCTCACATGCATTCTAAATTCCAAATTACCTTATTGTTTTGTTTAAATGATATTTTGAAGATGCTTAAAATGTTTCTTGAAAAATACAAACTACCAAAGTTTATAAAAAAACAACTTAATCATTCAAATAGTCATATATCTGCTAAAATACTACATTTATTTTCAATAACTCCCCTTAAAATGAAAGAATTGTATAGAGACGGTTTCATTGGTGGATTCTACCAAAGCCCCAAGAGAGAAATGATGCCATTTGTTTGTTGCTCCATCTGGAGGATATAACAGAAGAAACAATTCAGTACTTACTCTATGAGGTCTTTATTACCTCAATACCAAACTCATTTAAGGCATCATAAGAAAGGAAAACTGTATTAATATCTCCTGTAAGAATTAAGTATATAAAATATTACACTAGAAATAGAATTCAACAAGATAAAAAGGTCATTATGTGGGGTGGGAAGATTGCTCAGTGTGTAAAGAGCAAACAAGAGAAACTGAGTTCATCTCCTGTGGGGCATAGTGGCCTAAGTCTGCAACCCCTGTGCTCTGGGCACATGGTGAAAACAGGCAGACTCCAAGGGCTCAGGATTCTGCCATTCTAGGTGACTCAGCAAACTCCAGTTCAGTGAAAGACCCTGTCTCAAAGAGTAAAGATAAAGAGCAACAGAGGAAAACATGCCAAGGTCAATCTATAACATCTCATGTACCTGCACAAGTGAACATACCCACATACACAGGTATACACACATACACACAAGGGCACATACAACAGAGAAGTAATCATGTACAGCCAAACATAATTAATTGCAGAGTCACATTGGTCAATCCAAACTGAACTCAGGCATATGTATTCAATCTCTTGACTTTGGGAAAGGATGTCACTATCTACAAGGTTCAGAGCCACACAAACAAATTTCCAGGAAAGTCTCACAATTTTCAAGTAAGTTCAACATTTTGTATTTGCCTATATTTATAGATATCTCTGGTAACATGTAGCAAAAGTTGGGTATGATATTGTAATCCACCATTCAATAGGTTGAAGAGGAAAAAAATCACGTGATCAAATCTACATAGAAAAGCATTTGGCAAAATACAACATCTATTCATAATATTAAACTCACAAGAAACGCAGAAGAAGAAAAACCTTCAAAATTTTTAAACCCAATTTTAAAAAGTCCACAGAAATATCAGCATAGCTGACATCACATTTGTTGATGAGAATCTAGAAGCATCTTCCCAGAATCAGAAATTATGCACTGATATCCCCCTCATCACTTCTCCTCAGTATCATACTGGAACATATGGCTAAAGCCATAACACAAGAAAATGAAATAGAATTATACAGAATTATAAAGAAAATAAAATTTCCCTTTGTGTACAAAATGCTAAAGAATTGCCAAAAATATCCATAGCTAATAAATAATTACAGAAAGGTCACAGGATATAAAATTAATAGACAATGTTAATTTTTATTCTATATATCAACAATGAACAACTGCAATTAAAATTAAGAAAAAATTGTTATGTGCATCAGCACCAAAAATTCTAGAGGCATTAATGTAATAAAATATCAAAGTTTATGTGAGGAAAACTACGACACTGTTAAATAAATCAAAGAAGTTCAAATGTATGAAAAAAATATAATTACCTATATTCACAAATAGGAATCATCAAGCCTGTGAGAGTATCAATCCTTCCCAACTTGCCCTACAGGATCCGTGCAATCACAGTCAAAGCCTTCCTAGTTTATTCTGTAAATGATGACTCACAGATTCAACTGCTGACATGAGAAGACAATGCCACAGGTTATAGTTAGACAGCACTGAAGAAGAGCAAAGGCAGAGGCTGCCTGACTTCAAGTCTTACTGCAGAGCTGTAATAATCACAATTGTGTGGTGTTGGTACAAGAATGGACAAATTATTTTTGTGGAAGATTGGACACTTTGTTTCCTTTTTAAATTAGTAAGCCTTAATTGTAGAGAATAATGGGTTTAATATAGAGATTTTTATGTATGCAATGTGTTTGCAACATGCACAGGCAATGTGATTTTATCTTTGTATGCGAGGGATAGAGGAAAACAGAATGAGGATAGAGAGGAGGAAGGGAAGGAAGAGGAGGGGGAATGGCAAAGAAATAGGAGGGGAGAGGAGGAAAAATAAAGAGGGGAGTAGGAGGAATATTTTTTCACACATCTAGCTCAAAATAGATCTTGAATGTAAAAGGGAAACATCTGAAAGACAACACAGGAAAAAAATCCAGGTGATACCGAGTTTTGCAGTGAGTTTAAGATTTAAACATAAATAATTCTGCCCCACCCCTCCCTGAGGGACTGACTATTGATAATTAATGGTGGTTAGAGAAAGGAGTGATATTTCTTTCAGTGGCAAAGCCCCTTTTTCAGTTACTCAGGCTACAGTAAATATCCTGAAATCCATACTCATGAAGCAGCACTAATTAAACCCAGTGAGTCAAACAGAGAAGACATGAGAGGAGAGCAGGGCTTGTAGGGAGAAGGGTTGCAGAGAAAGGAGGGAGAATGATGGGGGTAATGGAGGTGATTCAAGTCTACTATATATTTATTATGTATGAGCTGATAAAGGACTTATACTGAAAATACACAAAGAACTCTTTTTAAAAAAATTATTCTTCTCTCATACATTACATCCTGACAGCAGTTTCCCCTCCCTCCACTCCTCCAAATCACCCCCACTTCCCCTCTCTACCAGATCCACTGCTCCTCCATTTCCCTTCAGCAAAGAGCAGGCCTCCCAGGAATATCAATTGTAGATGTTATAACAAGATGTAGCAAGATTAGGCACAAACCCTCATAACAAGGCTGGACATGACAACCCAGTAGGAGGGAAAGGGTCCCAAGTACATTCAAGTGAGTCAGAGACAACTGCCACACACATACTGCTAATATTCACTAGAAATGAGTACATACCAATATCTGTCTTTCTGGGTCTGGGTTAGCTTAATAAGGATTTTTTTTCTAGTTCCATCCATTTGCCTGCAATTTTCCTGATGTCATTTTTAACAGCTGAGTAATACTCCACTGTGTAAATGTGTCTGATTACATTTTCTTTATCCATTCTTCAGTTGAGGGACATCAAGGTTGTTTGCAGTTCATTATGGCTATTATGAATAAAGCTGCTATGAGCATAGTTGAGCAAATGTCCTTGTAGTAAGCTGGAGTATCCATTGTGTCATTCAGTAGAGAGTCATACAATTTCCATTAGTTTGTGGCCTTCTGTTGTTTCTGTTGCTGTTGAAATCAACTTTTAATTCCAAAGTGGTCTGATGGGATGCAGGGGGTTATTTCCATTTTCTTCTATCTATTGAGACTTGCTTTGTGACTGAGTTTGTGGTAAATTTGGGGAGAAAGTTCCATGAGGTGCTGAGAAGAAGGTATATTATTTTGTGTTTGGGTAAAACATTCTGTAGTGTTTTCTTTCTATTTTATT
This sequence comes from Ellobius talpinus, assembly GCA_001685095.1. Taxonomy (NCBI): domain Eukaryota; kingdom Metazoa; phylum Chordata; class Mammalia; order Rodentia; family Cricetidae; genus Ellobius; species Ellobius talpinus. The sequence goes on along the minus strand of LOJH01005154.1, from coordinate 8,528 downwards.
CTGTAGGGTTAGATTTGTATATTGTTTGAGTGACTTTACCATGGAATATCTTGTTTTCTCCATCTGTGGTATGTTGTGGGTGGCCACTTGTTTGTTCCTGGCTCCTCAGCCCCAAGATAGTCACACAGAAACCATATTATTTGCAATACTGTTTGGTCAATAGCTTAAGTGTATTTCTGGCTAACTCACATCTTAAAATAGCCCACTTCCATTAATCTGTGTATCACCACGAGGCTGTGGCTTACTCGGTAAAGTTCCATTATCTGTCTCCAGTGGATCTATATGGCTTCTCCCTGACTCCACCTTCTTTCTCCCAGCATCCAGTTTAGTTTTCCTCATCTAGCTAAGTTCTGCCTTTCTATTGGTCAAAGTAGTTTCTTTATTAACCAATGGTATTCAACAGAATACAGAAGGGAATACCACACCAATGGTGACTAAATTTTTTCTGGTTATAATAGTCTGGGCTGACATCTGTGGCCTCTTAGAGCCTGCGGTAGATTTGTTCAGGTCCTTCTGGCTTTTAGTCTCCATTGAGAGTCAGGTGTAGTTCTTATAGGTCTGCCTTTATATGTTACTTGGTCTTTTTACCTTGTAGCTTTTATTCTTTCTTTGTTCTATATATTTGGTGTTTTGACTATTATATGACAAGGGGGCTTTGTTTTCTGATCCAATCTGTTTGGTGTTCTATAAGCTTATTGTACCTTTATAGACATTTCCTTTAGGTTAGAAAAACTTTCTTCTATAACTTTGTTGAAAACATTTTCTGTGCCTTTGAGATGGGATTCTTCTGCTTCTTATACTCCTATTATTCTTGTTATTATGATTCTTATATTCCTATTATTCTTTTCAGTGTCCCATATTTCTAAGATGTTTTGTGTCAGGAACTTTTTAGATTTACCATTTTCTTTGACTGGTGTATCAATTTCTTCTATCGTCAACACCTGAGATACTCTCTTCCATCTCTTGTATTCTGTTGGTGATCCCTGTGTCTGTAGTTCTATTCACTCACATGGATTTTTCCATTTCCAAAATACCCTCAATTTGTATTTTCTTTGTTGATTCTATCTCAATTTTTACATTTTTAGTAAAATGTAAAACAGTTTTAGTCATTTCCTTCAACTATTTGTTTACTTGCTTTTACTTGGCTTTCTTGGTGATATTTATGCATTTCCTCCAATTTCCCCCCCTCAATTTCTTTATGTGATTTCTTTATTTCTTCTTTAAGGACCTCTATCATCTTCAAGAAAAAGTTGGTTTTAAGGTATTTTTCTTGTGTTTCAGTTGTATTGAATACTCAGGGCTTGCTCCAATAGAATAACTGTGTTCTAGTGATGACATATTACCCTGGCTGTTGTTGATTGTTTTCTTGCCCTGGTGTCTAGGCATCTGAGTTTGGAGTGATTATACGCCTAAGTGAAGATTACCAAGTTTGTTTTTGTTGGGTGGGTATTTTATTCCCTGGTTTCTGTTTTCTCTATGGTCTTTCAGTTTGTGTGGCCTGTAATTGAGGAGGAGTTCTCCACCAGAGTTGGGGGCTGGATTTCTGGCAGCCAACTTGGCCTCTTGTGGAACAGGAGGTCACCACTTGAGTTTTGAGACTGGAGCATAGAGAGAAGGAAGGGAAAGAGATTGGGTATAATATGCATGGAGGGAGGGTCACTGAAAGAGTGGAGGAGGTTCATGAGTGGGCAATCTACCTGGAGTTCTGGCAGCCCACATAACCTCTGGTCTAGAAAAGACTCCACAAAGCAAAGAGGAAGGGAGGGAGAATTTGGAATTTGGTGTACCAAGAAAGTGGAGGAGGTCCATAGGCAAGCAGCATACAAGGACTTCGGATGACTGATATAGCCTTGGGTTGTGTAGGGCATCTCTGCCTGAGTTGGGGGCTGGTTCACAGTGATAAGAAGGGGAGAGGATATTGGGGACCTTGTCTGAGGGGGAAACCAAGAGAATGGAGAAGGTACACAGCTGGGGCAGGGAGCTATCTGGAGTTCTGGCATTCAGCAGTGTGGGAGTCTTCCTCTGTCTGAACTTGCCTACCTGTTCTTCTGAATGGTGAGGCCTTCGCTTGAGCAGGGGATATCCACTGGAGTTGGGAGTGGGAACAAGGCAATGGAGTCGGGGGGTGTGAAGGGATGGTAGAAGATTGTGTATGTAGGAACTGACAAAGAAGGAGAATTCCATGTGCTGGTGGCCTACATGTTCTTCTGGATGGTCTGTCCTGCACTTAAACAGAGGAAGTCCACTGGAGTTGTGGGTGGGGACATGGCAGCAGAAGTGGAGGGTGGGGAGGAAAGAGGAGATCGTGGATCGAGTCTGTGGAAGCCAAACCAAGGCAGTGGGAGAGTTCCACAGGCAGGAATACCTGTTCTTCTGGATGGCCCTCAAAGGAATCTTAAAACTCAATAACAGGAGTATAAAAGGTTTTTCTAATTGAAAATGAGGAAAAGGGGGCTCGGAACACAGCATACTTGGCACAGTGCTTACCTAGTATCCTTGAAGACTATATATATAGAAAGTATATGTATGACTGTATATATATGAGTATATAAAGATCATATATATATATAAGAGTATATAAACTAGGCAAAACAGTGCACACCTGCAGTCCCTACACCCAAGACATAGAGGAGGGGAGATCACTAAGCTCATCCTTGGTTTATATAGCAAGTTCAAGGCCAGTCTGGGATACTATCTGAAAAATAATAGAAACAAGTTTGATATACACTTTTTCCAAATATCACACTGGTAGAAAATAAACACAAATAGTGCAGAATATCATGTCATTAAGAAACTGAAAAGTAAGAAAGTAGTAAGATAGAGTTCTATGCCTATTAGGATGACTGAATTTAAGAAAAAAAAACAGAGAAAATCAAATGCAGGCAAAGTCACAGAGAAGGAAAAATCAATTCTGTTTGTTCATGGAAATGAGAATTGGGCAGTCATTTAGAAGACATCTTAGTAGATTAGATAAAGCTAAACATAGCTTTGATAATGATATATCAATCATCCTTTTAGGTATTTACCAAAAATAGTTGAAAACTTATGTGTGACAATGTACAGATATGCTTATAGCAGCTTTATTTATATGAGCTGAGGTTGGGAAGCAACCAAGATTTTCTTCCATAGCTGGGTGAATAATCTGTACTGTAGCTGTGCAAATGGCTATTGTTCAAGGGTTTAAAAGAAACATGCTTTTGAGCCATGATAAGACAGGGAGAAAACTTAATAGCATTTGCAAAGCCAAAGAAGTCAGTGTGAAAAGCCTGCATACTATATTATTCCGATTGTATTACAGTCCACAAAAGACAAAACTGTAGAGACAATGAGAAGATGGGGGGGGTAGTGATAAAATGTTGAATGCCACGATGCTTGTGAGTCGTGGAACTAGTCTATAAAATTGCATGGTGATGTTATCCATGCAATGTAGCATTTTTAAAAAGACATTAAAATGTATAATGCAGAGAAAGTTCTTGCTATGACCTAAGGACTTTAGTTTATAATGATGTTTAATAATTGCAGCAATCATAATAGTAAACACCCTTGTGCAAGATGGTAGTAACAGAGAAATGAGTTAGGAGTGGGTGACTGGAACTCCCTTACTCTTTGCCTTTTACATAAATATAAAACCGTACTAACAGGGAAAATTTGGTTAATTGTTTTTTTTTTCTTCTTCTTCTTCTTCTTCTTTGCACCGCTGAAGCATCCTTTCTTCCCCAAAGCAGATGCCTCTGGGAGAAAAGGATGAAACTGTCTGGGGAAAAAGAACCTCCCCTCCCCTTTCATTAGCATTTGTTCTCAGGTGGTTCTTTGGTTTGCAATTCAGCTTTTCAGGTCTTTTTAACCCGGTGACAAAGAACCACAATGGCCACCCTCTCTGAGTGCTGCTCTGTGTGGGGCACCCAACGGAGACCCAATCAGGTCTGCATTTCTGAGGTCTCCCTCTTGATGAGCTCGGGAACCTACATTCCAACAGCAACCAGGAGGAAGTGTCAGTGTTTACCTCCGTGACGGCTGTGAGGATTAAATAAGCCAATCCCTGGTGCCTAGTAAGCATTCAATAAATGTAAGCTGTTATTCTGTTATTGTTTATACACCTTCACACAATACACACATCAGGTAGAAGAAAGACAAAAGATTCCAGCTCAAATTATTTCTGGACTGTCAAAATGCATAAAAGAAACATGAAGACAAGATGTTGGAAGCACCTGCTCAGCGGCAGAGGAAGGGAGGAAAATACGTGTCAAAATGGTTTGACATCTCCTCTGCCCTTTATCTGGGAGCCCAGTGTAGCTCACCCCAAATCCCTTTAATAATCACCTCCTGTGAACTTCACCCTAACCTTGTGCCCTTTGGACAGGAAACTGTTGAAGCGTGAGCACTATTTTCAAGCTTGCCACACGCCCTGGCCACAGCCTTCCACCTCTTGAACCTGAACCCAGAAGGGTCAGAGACTTCCCCCTTCCCTCTCCCCTCCCGCATGCTGCTTCTTATTGTATTCTCTTTGCTATTTATATTTTTCTCCACATGCCTGGGGCCCATCATAGGGAGAGGAACATATTCAGAAAATAGACAGCATTCCTGCCCTGATGCGGCACTTGCTAGAAGCTGTTAGTATAATCTTGTTTCTTTACTTTGGGGAGCTTAAAGCACAGAAATTGCTTTCCCTCAAGTCTTAATATCAAAGGACTCAAAGGGACTCAAAGGAAGTTTACAGTACCACAATCCACTCCACAGACAAGTTGCCACGTATTTTCTTGACTCCCCACCCCATGTTTGAAACTTGCACTCCCTATCCATGTCCTAGGAGCATCTTCAGGCAGCAAAGCCTTGCTTAATTATCTCCTCTTGCTAATCCCATGAGGCTGCTTGCAGAACTTTCATGGCATATTCCTGAAATACGGACAGTTAACACTCAGATTCTTCTTGCTCTTGGAACAAAAATTCTCTGTGATCCTTATTTTTCTTCTCCCTCTCCCCTCTTTCATTGTTGAATTTGAAACCCATACGTTAGACATCACCGCCTCCCTAAATTGCAGTTTTAAGAACAGAAGGATGAAAAAAGGGGTACCCGCTCAAATTGACATTTCTGTACTGCTCACTCATTCGAGGGCGGCAGGTTATAATTCACATCAAAACATGTAGGGGAGTGATGCCATCATGTGGGTTTCCTACCATTACCATCCTCAGCCTGACACCCTACCCAGGAGGATTTGCTTAGGTCTATAGCTGTTGTGGTGAAGAAGAGAGAGAGAGAGAGAGAGAGAGAGAGAAGACAGAGCAATAGCTTTTCACTTCCCCAAGATTCCTCCTGCAACCAATGGGAAGGTGTTCTCAGGTCTATTAGGTGGGCTGGACCAGACATTGGATGCTACACAGAGTAAACAAAGCCAACTTTCCCCTTTCTACAACCATTCTAATGTAGACATATGCCTCCCTTGATGCTGCGAATGAATGGACTTTGTAGGGTAGAAACCTGGCTCAGCTTCTGTCTCCAAAGACAGGCAGCCACCCATCAAGGGTGAGCGAGGAAATCCCTGGGGAAGCATTCCACCCTTGCATCTCACTGGGCTTCTACTTGCTTTGGCTAGTGCTCCACCTCTCTGTCCAGTTAGGAGGGTCTCTCCTGCGCTGCTGTTCACTGGCTACCTTGTAAACTGTGCAATGAAGAACCATGCTTCCTGTGCTCTTTTCTCTCATCCCTCCTGCTTCTTTGTCCTCTGTTTGCTTCTTGAATCCCAAGGCCCCCTGCACTGGGATTCAATTTCCCCCTTGCTGGGTTGTAGCCCTTGGAGGTTCTTTAATTTGCCGAGAGTGAATGTGGTAGTAAATTACTCCAGTTTTTGCATAATTTTATATAACTTATATAACTTATTTTGTCAATTTTGTGCTGTGAGCTCACATTCAGCAGAAATCTATCCTCACAGAAGTCCAGCATAGGCCTAGGTTTGAGAAGGATTCCTACCATCTGCTTTCGGGGTCACTTCTGTTTGAGGGTCCCCAATCCTTGATTCATTTTTCCAGCAGATTCATGGCTTGGAATCTATTCTGTGTGGGAACTGAAGACTCAGATTAATCAGCTACAACTCATGCAGGTCCAGGGCACAAAAATTTACTCAAATATCTGTAATGACTCCTTCCCTCTCAGCACACACTCAGGAAGATTTACTAAAGGTTAGGTCATTGGCCCGTGGCACCATAGGGGGTGGTGAGAATTTAGGAGGTGGGTCCAATGGAAAGAAATGAAGTCACTGGAGGCATCCTTGAAAGGGATACTGATTGACTCCTCCTCATCCCCCCTCTGCCCCTTTGGCTTCCTGACTTCCCTGAGTTGAGCAATAATCCATATCAAGATGTTCTGTCTGGCCATAGACCCAAAGCAACAGAACCATGTAACCACAGGCTGAAACCTATGGACCCATGAGCCACGGCAATCTTCCCACTGTATAAACTGGTGCTTTTCCCCATCAAGAGAAAGCAAACTGGCCAAGTCATGAGACAAGGAGGCTGGGATTTAGCATCTCTTCCCTAGTTCTCTAATTTATTCAGGAACCCCTGTCATTTCTCCTCCTTGAAACCCTTAGAGGCCATTTTCCTGATTATAGTTTCTCTCTGAGAGAATTAAAGCCCCCGCTCCAGAAGGTCTGATCTCTCTGCTCAGCCTGGGAGTCTCTATTGTCTGTAGATTTCCCAAGGCCCATCCTTTCTTGCCTGAGACTCAGAGTGGGTTTTATTTAATTGAAATGATCTTATCTAGTTATTCTGTGCTTGAGAGCAAAGAGAGGATTTGGCATGAGGTTTTATTTCAGGCATCTGTTCCTAATTCCTGCAGTTTTCTGCAGGTTTCTATGGTACTTTGCCATTCTGGGGCCCACATTAGATAGGCAACTATAAATCCCTATGAACTGATGATACTCTGGGCAGTCAAGATTCTAACCAGCTTTAGCATAAGACCTGAACCACATGGATGTTGCAAAGTCAGAGGTCCAAGATATTCTGCACATTACGTGACTAGGGAATCAGGATCTGTGGGCAGTTTCTCAAGTACATAGTTGAACTCTGAACCTTCATGGATCTATTCTGGCTTTGTGAGCAGCTGCCTAGAAGTGAGAGAAAGAACAAAATAAGGAGGCTACATACAACACACAACGCAGTGGATTGTCCTGTACCTGTGCTCGACCTGAGGCTGTTATGTATGTGCGTGGCTTTTGGAGTGTGCTGTTTCTTATGTGAAGCATGAATGTGCAAATTAAGTCATTCTTGGATTTCTCAGGCATGAATGTGCAAATTAAGTCATTGTTGGGTTTCTCAGCGACCCTAGAGCTGAGCTTGGCCACTCAGCTTTCTGTGACTGCAAAAAATTATCTGAGTTAATCAACCTATGAAGACAAAAGGTTTGTTTGATTTACAATTTGAGTTCAGTCTATGGCCCAGTGCTTCTGTTGGTTGCAGGCCCTTAATGAGAAAGCACAGCATGGCGAGAGCCTCTAGCAAAAAGGGTGCTGCTCAGTGTTTGGGCTGGAAGGGGGAGGGAAGGGAAAGGAGGAGGGGGAAGAGGAGGAGGTGAAGGAAGAGGGGAGCAGAAGGAGAAGTGAAAGGAGGAGGAAGAGGGAAGGAAGCAATCAGACTTCCTTTTTGAGGCTATGCCTATTTGGAACTCAAGCCTCCCACTAAAGCTTCTTATAGGCTCCATACACTGAGAAACTTAAGTTGCAAGTTATAGCAAGATATAATAGGGGACAAACACTTGCTCCAGAATGTCTTGCCTGCTCAATCCAAAGAAGCTGCTTGCTAGGACTTTATTAAGTAACTCCCACTGCGAGTCCACCAGTGATGGACAGCTTCCTGAGCAGAGTCACAGCTGCCAACAGATCGTCTTTAAAGACAGCTTTGGCATATTTTCCAACAAAATCTCCATCTTCTTTTTTCTTCTTTGGGCACAGTGGAGGCTGTGGCTTTGTGTGGTCCCAGCTTACAGTTCTAAGTTGTGTTCATTCCTCAATTAAGCCTTTTGCTTGGAAATTCAAATCCATGTTTTAATTGGGGTTTTCTGACACCTGCTCACTGTAATACCTCCCTTGCTTTGTAAAAAAAGAAACTTTTTGTGATCATTGTCAACCAAAAGGACAAATCAGTTTTCATAGCCCAAAAGGGATAAAAACATGAGCAGGTAAGGGGATTTAGGAATTAGTATCTTGGCAGTCAACCCAAGCAAAGACTGGACTGTGGATGACTTAATGGCCAGTGGACACAGCAGGCATTGCTACAAGTCCTGTTGCCAGATCATTTGGTCACTTGAAGGTTTTGTAAATATTTCCCTGGAAGGACATCCTATCTCAGGTGACATTGTGAGATTGGCACTGGAATGAATGGCCTGATGGAGATGTAATCAAAACACACCACTCACTGAGGGACAACATCAGTGGGGCCTGCAGGACTCTGATCCTTCTGTTTCCCTCTCTTTCTTTCTTCTTTCTTTCTTTCTTTCTCTCTCTCTCTCTCTCCTTCCTTCCTCCTCCCTCCTTCCT
>LOJH01005152.1:22161-34706 GCA_001685095.1 Ellobius talpinus | reverse complement strand
TTTATTCAGGGGGTTATGGAGGGGGAAAGGAGAAGGGGGACAGAGAGAGAGAGAGAGAAGGAGAAAGAGAGAGAGGGGGAAAGCGGAGAAGTGGGGAGAGAGGCAGAAGCGAAGATGCCTCTCCGAGAGGAAGATGGAAAAGAGAGCGCTGAAGATCAGCCTGCCTCAGCGGATGGGGGAGGGAGTGGGCGTGGCTTGTCTCTTAAAGAGACAGAAAACCATTACAGTGACCACCACCCTTACTTGGACCCAACCCCACAGCAGGAATGGAATTCCTGGGAACCAGATCAGGGATGCTCTGCTTCATCCTGCCCATCAATGCTGAGTGCCCCATTCTTTTCTAACCACGTTGATCATTACAAAGACTCCAGAAAAATCAGGTGTAGTAAGTAACAGGTGCCTATTATCCTAGTACTTGGGATGCTGATACAGGGGGATCTCAAGTTCTAGGTATGCTGGTAAAACAAGCACATACAGGTCATCTGGGCCAGTTTTCTTTCACCGTAGCCCCCTTTCTACTGCCTGGTTGAAACCTATCTTCAAACAAAGAAGCCATACTTTCATGAGTGTACGCACAAGTACATAAGGTGTATGTGGAGTGTTTAGTAAAGCGAAGGGCTAAAACAAACAAACAAACAAAAATTCCAGAACCAGTAAAGAAGGTGCAGAACAGAGGGATTGAGAGTGGTGGGAGACCGGAACAGGAGACTGACTGGTTTGGGCAAAGCACCTAGGCAAACCAGGACACACTCCCTGCCACTCTGCAGCTTTTGTTTCTTGCAGGTTGAATTGGAGCCCACAGTACCCCACATGTTAGACACAGGCTCCCAACTTAGCCACCCCCCCAAGGCCACAAGTATGCAATACACCCATGGCCCCAGGATAACTAGAAGCAGCCATCTCCACCAGCAGAGCCTTCTTGGAAGGGCCTCCCAGCAAGCAGAACCCACACTGACCTGTAGAACTTGTTGAGCCTGATCTTGATGTCTGCTTCGTTGGCCTTGCCATTCTTCTTGCCACAATGAATTGCTTTGATCCGGCCAATGCGATAAGGCTCAGGAGCATCCAGGTTGCTTCCTTTGATGTAGTCAGAATACTTGCGGTAATGCTCAGGGTACAGGTTCTCATCCACAGGCTCCTTCTTTGAACGTTTCAAGGGGCTAGCCAGCTTGATGCTGCAGAGAGGAATGAAGGATATAACTGAGCTCAAGGCCTTAAGAGTCCAGATGACAGGTTGGAGTGAGCCGATTCCTCATCATAAGTTGGTACAGCCTAGTACCATTAATGAAAGATATTTCAAATGAAATCTGTTTAAAATACCACTCAGCTCCCAGAGTTCAGGGGGCCGTGGCTACACGTGCTTGTCTTCCAAGGATTTGGGAAACAAACTGACTGAAACAGGAGACTCAGGAGTTCCAGGTAAGCTTGAGCTACCAATTAAATTTTAGGCCAACCCCGAGGTACCTCCCAGCCATGCAGCACCATGAACTTACTGACTGGTATGTGACAAGGTCCTGTCAGCAAACACAAGTTGAAATGTTATAGGAGGGGACATTGCACTAGGGGAAACAGCAGCTTCTAAGACGGCACAGGTACCATCTCCCCAGGTGTCAGCGAAAAGCACAAGCACTGTGCTCTGAAAAGCCCCGGGCCTCGAGGACTCACTGTGGCATGATGTCACTTCCCTGACTATGGAGTACCGATGCAAATGTGATGTGAAGGATGGAGTCTGAGAAAGCTTGAATTTGGCCCAACTCATAGCAAAGCTGGCCAATCTTGCTACTCTACCCACAGGTACCCACAAGGACACAGGAGGTGATCTTCTAAGGTGGCTCCCACTCTGGCTAGCAGTTGACTTTCGAGTCCTAGAGGCACCCCTGAGTGCTTATGTGTGGCCTAATTGGTGTGCTTCTATGTGGTAGATGACACCACAGGGAACAACCTATAGGACACCAAAGATGAGCATTTCAAGATTGGGTAAAATACCCAACACCATCAATGTAGAAACATCCACTCATTCCTTAGTCCCATGGGTTACAGCAGCTAAGCAAAATTTGGGGACTTAAGGTTTCACCAGACACTAGGAAAATGGATCCTCCAACTATAGATACTGAGCTATGTTTGGAAACACAAGCTGCAATTCCAACTTGTTCTAGCACTTAGGGTGTAGAATGGATGAAAGGTGGAGATGATGTCCTGACTTCCAACATGGAGTCTGAGGCAGTCGTGTTCACAGATCTCATCCAACAGACCCCGGGTAGAGCACTGGAGTTCTGGCAGGGAGATCCCATCAGCTTCAAGGAGAAAGACTCAGGGAGGAAGCCTATGCCCCAAGGCCTCAGAGCTGCTCAGGTGCGGAGCCAAGAACTGACTGTCCAGCACTGCAGGTCTCAGCCAGACACACAGCTCAGATGGTGAAAGGCCCAAGGCAGTGTGCCTGGAGCACTACCAGCACGTGATAGAACCTTCACAAGGAGAGGCCTAAACACTAGCTTAAGGGAGCAGCTGGAAAGATCACCAAGCCAACTGACTGGTATGGACCATGGATGGGGCACTCACTTGAAGGTAAAGGCCTCAGGAGGCAGGTACACACTGTCGCCTAGTCGGTAGACGACACCATTCTTGGTGATACAACTGCAGTACAGCCGGCCATCCACCTCATCAAGTTGCTCCAGGACCTTGGGCATTTCTTTCTGTCTCAGCTCACCCAGCCGGATACAGGATAGGCAGAACCTGTAGAAGCCAAGGGCAGAAACTCAAGGCTCTGAGGTGACAGAATGGTGACTGTAGCAGCCACTGAAATCCGAGAGGAGAAAGTATCTGTAGATGTCTGGGAGAATTGTCCCTTATGACCACAGCTCAAAGACAGAAATTAATACTAGCCTAGCAAACAAGCCAGGGGCTGGTACATCAACAGCAGGGTCCTCGGCCAGCACATGCCCAAGGCCCAGGACTACAACCTAGCACCACAAATGAGTATTTTTCTCCCTTTCTTTTTTTGAGTCAAAGTTTCTCTATATAGCACTGCTGTCCTGGAACTCAGTCTGACGACCAGGCTGGCCTCGAACACTGCCTCCCACCTCCCAAGTGCTGGTGGTATTAAAAGTGTGCACTAACACTGCCCAGCAGAAATGACTATTTTTAAACAGATGGCTATGCTTGCCTATGACAACCCCCCAGATATTTTTTTAACAGGGTTTCTCTGTAACAGTCCTGGCTGTCCTGGAGCCACTCTGTAGATCAGGCTGGCCTCAAACCCAGATCTGCCTGACTCTGCCTCCCAAGTGCAGGAATTAAAGGTGTGCACCACCACCTGGCCAGGTCCACACATTTTAAACACATCCACGATGTCAGGCCTCTTTGGTCAGCAAAGAACACAACTGTGGCTGGGTGGTGGTGGCACACACCTTTAATCCCAGCACTCGGAGACAGAGGCAGGCAGATCTCTGAGTTCGAGGCCAGCCTGGTCTACAAGAGCTAGTGCCAGGACAGGCTCCAAAGCTACAAAGGAACCCTGTCTTGGAGAAAGAAAAAAAAAACCCACAAAAGCAAAAAAGAACACAGCTGGGGAATAAGTAAACGTTTCCCTGGAAACCTGAGAGAATGGAAGGGCTCCCAGAACAGGATGGGGGCAGAGAAGGCATACAGCTGGTGTGCACACTCACTTGTGCTTGTTGTCCTCTGTCGGCTGGGTCTTGGGAGGAGATTCAAACCTTGCGTAGTCCTGGTTGTACCACAGCTGGTAGAAATAGGTCTTTCCATCATCCTCAGCCCTTGGCAGCATGGTCTCAGGATCCATGCCTCCCTGTGGAAACAAAACATGGTCAGGCTTGGCTCCTAACGGTCGGATGGACTATGGAGAGGAGAGGAGGCACTCACCTCCATGGCCCAGTTTTCAGAGGGCGCTCTGTAGATGACCTTGACCTTGCTATGGATGTAGGAGAGCTGCATATTCTCACACTCGCCCACCAGGAACAGTTCCAGCGGGTCGGAGGTGGCTCCAAGGACTGTGTCTGTCCCAGCACAGAACCAGTGCGCATGAAACATCTGCCCATTCTTGTCTTCCCACAGTGCTGTGACCCTGCAGCCGCAAGACGGGACAGGGAATAGATATCTCACGTAACCAGCAGAACTGGACCACACAAATCCTGACATGAAAAAGCAGGCACTCAAATTTGGCAGAAGGAGGACACACACACCTGGCTAGATACAGCGGCTTGGAGGAATCATCTGGAATGACAGAGACACAGTCCCCAACCTCCAGTGTCTCTTCATCGATGCACACCTTCTGATAGTAAGTTCTTTTCTCTTCAATCTGAAACCAATCTGAGCTTGGGTGAGGGTCATGTCCAACATTTCCCCTAACTTTCTGTGAAATTTACTTGGGACTAGGAGAGTGGATCAGCAGTGCAAAGAGCACTGGCCAGATGCTAGGCTCTGAGCTCCACCCCAGCCACCCTAAAAGAGTGGAAACATGACTTATTTGATAAGTCATGAGGCTAACAAGATGGCTCAGTGGATAAAGTTCTGTCACTAAGTTGGACCTGAGTTTGATCCCTGAGACCCACTCCATGGAGAAGGGACTCACGTAGGTTGTCTTCTGACAGTCACGCATGCTGTGGCAGGTATGTACATCCACAAATAAATGTAATAAAATCAAGAAAGCCGGGTATAATGGTACACACCTTCAATCTTAGCAGGCCTACCTAGCCTACATTAGGTCCAGGCTAGTCACTGCTACATGGCAAAACCCTAACTCAAAGAAAAAAGGCATGAGTTGCTGGGATTGTTAGCATATGCCTGTAATCCCAACACTTGAAAGGCTGAAAAAAAGCAAAGGATCAAGATGTCCAGGATTCAGCAGTGAAAAGTACTCTTTGCTGTTAGAGAACCTGGGTTCAGTTCCTAGCACCCACAGTGGCTCACAACCATTCATAACTCCAATTGCAGTGATTCCAGGCATGCACATGGTTCATGTACACACATATAGGCAAAAAAAAATCTACATGCGATAAATCTGAAAAAAACTGATAAAAAATAAAATTTAAGTTCTAACCCAATCTGGGCTATAAAAGTGAGAGCCTATCTCTAAAACAAACCAAACCAAGGCTTCTGAATGAAATGCCTTTTTCTGTATAACCTTGGCTATCCTAGAACTTGCTCTATAGACCAGGCTGGCCTAAAACACAGAGATTTGCCTGCTTCTGTCTCCCAAGTGCTGGTATTAAACGAGTACACCACCACCATCCAGCTTAAATTATTTTTAATTTTTGTTTGTTTTTTGAGATAGTCTCTGTAGCTCTGATGGTCCTGAAACTCGTTTTGTATATCAGGCAGGCCTCAAACTCAGATCTGCCTACCATCCAAGTGCTGGGATTACAGGCGTGTGCCACCACAGTCCAGTTTAATAATCTCTATTAAACTTGGCAAGGTGTTCCATGATTGTAATCCCAGCACTCAGGAAGCAAGCAGATCTGTGTTAGAGGCTAGCCTGGTCTACATAGGGAGTTCCAGGACAGTTAGAGAAACCCTATCTTAAACTAAAACTAAAAAAACCCAAAAAAACACAAACAAAACAAAAAAAACAAACAAAAAAAACCTGAGGCTGACGTGGTGGCACATGTCTAATCTTAGCAATTGGGAGGTCAAAATGGAATAGTGTCAAGTGTAGAAGTATATGGGCTGCCTGGGTTACAGAGGCAGCTCAGGATTTACCAGTGAGGCTGAGGTGTGGCTCAGTTGTAGAGCTCCAGCCTAGAGTGCCTGAGGCCTTGCATTCTACTCTTAAGTATGGGGAAAACGAGGTTTCAGCAGCTGGGTTGCAGCTTGCCTCTCACAGGTGAGCCTGCAGCTTCCTGGCTTCAGGGCTAGGCTCAGGCGTGCAGCAGCATGCAAGAGGAAGAGGCCTCACCTTCAAGGGCTGTCCAAGCCAGGAGATGCGATCCTTGTTCTGTTTCTTTTTCTTCCCTTGATGCATCTTTTTGGGTGATGGCACCTCTGGGATGTCATCATCAACTTCCTCATCGTCATCTGCCTCCTTCACAGCCAAGTTGGGACACCTGCAGAACACACTGCCGTCAACCCCTGGGAAAGCATCCTGTCAGCCCCACACCATGTCATTGCCTCTGCCACCCGGGCTTCTGCTACCAGAACAGAACATAGCAAAGCCTACCTCCTCTTGAGGCAAGCCTGTTTACTCCGTCCAGTGCCACCAAACTTAACCATATCCTTGCAGGCTTTGCACTTCCCACACTCAGGCTGCTGACAGACCTAAAAAATAATAAAAGGGTGGATCAACCAGCCATTCATAGGGAGGAACTTTTTTTTGTTTGGTTTCTTGTTTTGAGACAAGGTCTCTCTACATAGGTCTGGCTGATCTTAAACTCATCGAGATCCACCTGCCTCTGCAGACAAATGCTGGGTGGGAATTAAAGGCATGCATCACCACACCCAGCCCAGAACTTTCAAAACTATGCTTGCTCAGGGTCAGTGAGATGTTTTGGTGGGTAAAGGTACCAAGCCTCCTAAGCTTAGTTCAATGCCCAAGACCCACAGCAAGACTAAAACTCCAAAGTTACTTCCAACCTCCACATGCACACTGCAGCCTTTGTGCACACCCTCAACTAATAAGTGTGAAAGCACACGGCATCTGCGCTGAGCACTTTAGACTTTTCCCACGCATTCCCTAAGCTTGACAACTACTCAGATTTAACCTGTGTCAGGTTTCAGGTTATCCAGCTATGACAAGGTCCTGTGACAGATATGCACAGGTGACACACAACACTGTACCCTTGAGAAGGGGCCTCTGCATCTGAGTATGTGGAGGCACACAGGGTGCTGAGCATTACCTAGAAACTCACAAGCAGCTCTGTTGAGGAGTCAGTGGGGACAGTCACTAACAAAACACAACAGCATGAGAACAAGGTAACCAAAAGGAACCAAGCACCCAGCTCCCCTGTTCAGAAACAAACAGACAACAACAACTTTAAAAGGAATTAACATCAAATACAAGGACATGGAGAAAAAGCCAAATAAAGGTGAGGATGGGCACCCTGAGGAGGCCTATACCATGCGAAAAGGAGGGATACTACTGTGGGCGTAAGGCTCAGCGAGGCTCTACTAAATCCAGGGAAAGTCAAAACAGTAAACTGCAAAAATACACCTGAGTGTGTCACATGGTTAGGGTGACTTCCTCTAAAGAAAAACCCAGCAGTCCTTGGGATACTAAGAATAGCACATAACAGTCTTCTCACTCAGAGCTCTCAGGATGCTTAAGTTCCTTTGATAGCATAAGATAAGGCATCTCCTGTAAGCTGGTGTTGGGACAACTGATCTCACAGCACTGGGCATGCAGTACAATACCCAGACGCTCAGCTCTCAGGAGGCAGGGGAAGGAGCACCAGCAAGTTCAGGACAGCCTTGTCTACAAAGCTGCTTCAGAATACACACGCACATGCAGGCCATGGTTCAGTATATGGTCTGTAGCCTAGGCTGACCTCAAACTCACTATAACTGAGAATGACCTTGAAATCCTGATCCTCACTGCCCTCACTGCACTCACTGCCTGGATAGGCTCGTGCCTCCAGCTTAACCACATTATTTGAGGGTTTTTTGTTTGTTTGTTTGTTTTTAATTTGGGTTTTGTGTTAATATCACACAGGTTGATTCCAAGACCATTTATACAAAAAGTATTCACAAGAGCCAGCCATGGTGGTACAGGTCTACAAACCCAGTTTTTGGAAGAATAAGGTAGGATAGAGACTTCCAGGCCAGCCTGAGCTAGATTAAGACCCAAGTCATATCAAGAGGCCTTCTGCAGCCACAAATCTAAGCTGAGAGAAACATGTACTTCTGCAGAAGCTCTAGCAGAATTCCAGAGTGTAATATGTCCTGAGGGGTGACTCTGGCTCTTGGGTCAGTCATCTCTCAGCACCCACAGGACATGGAGGTAAAGCTAACATCTCTCAGGAAACCAGGCTATGTAGCCAATGGCATCCACCTGGACACTCTTGTTGACTTCAACCCCACCCGTCCAGCAAGGCAGACAGCCCCCCTAGAGTACTGACTCCTAAACATCTAAGAAGAGCCAAGGATGGCTCACAGGCGTGGCTAGCCTGCTCACCTCGCAGACGCCACAGCGGCGGCGCTTACAGGCGTTCTCCTTGTCTTCCTTGTCATCCTTCTCGATCTGCTCTGAGAAGAACGTGTCAAAGATCTGGTAGACCAACTTGGTGGTGGTGGCTTTTGTGGGCCCTTTGTCCTTCTCCTTAGTAGAATCTTTGAGGTTATGGCGTCTCTCCGCTCGCCTGAGACAGATGGCCACCATTTTAGGGAACCAGACAGAGACTGCCTTTCTCTGGTCTCAAGTCTCCCATCTGATTCTTGCTACATCCTTACCTCTGTCCCAGAGTGACCCCAGCCAGCTTGATCAGGGCTCTCATGCAGGGAGTCAAGAAGATGGGTGTCTCATCACTGTCCTTGGCATCATCGTAACTCTCTACCTGGTTCACCACAAACTGGGCATGGCGCAGCAGGGAGTCCTCTGTGAACCGGTTCAGGTTAATGGCAGAAGGAGGGACAGTGGTCTTTGGTTTGGGGGGAGAGGAAGAAAGAAAGAAAAAAAAGATCAGATGTTTCTAATGTTTTGCCTCCTTGTAAGGCTGGATGAGGGTACCCTAGTATTTCATGTATACTAGACAAGCAATGTACCAAAAGTTGCGCACCTAGGCCCCCATTGGGGATTCTAGACAGGGGCACTACAACTAAGCCACGCCCCCAGGCCTGTTGCATTAATCTTCTATCAAGACTCTTCTAGTGATAGTGGAAGGTTCTGATTCTGAACACAGTCTTCTCTAGCATCAACTATGCTGTATACATGTGGATCCAAACCCTTCCTAGAGAAGGTAAAGCTCTCACCTCGATCTTATTTATTAGGTCTTCATAGACGGCATGAGGATTGCTTTGCAGGAACTCAACCACAATCTTACTGATGTAAATTTTCTCCTGCATCAACCCAAATATTGGTGCATAGTCTGGGCTGGGTTCCATCAGAATGTATTCCGCAAATGCTGGGAAGAACACATGACTTGGTTTTTAAAGATAGTCCAATTACAGTGATTATGAGCATTTCTAGCTCCTCCAGCACCTACCATTTATGCAGATGGCTGTTTGGTTTATTTAACGGGGTCCTGTCACGTTGCCTAGGCTAGCCCCAACTCCTCAATTTCCTGAGTAGGACAGCAGTTATCTGCTATGTCCAGCAGGTAATACATTTTAAAAAGCTGTTTCAGAGCCAGTAAAATGGCTCAGCAGATAAGGGCACTTTCCTACAAGCTTGACAACTTGAGTTTGATCCAGGGCCTCACATGGTAGAGGGAGAGAATTACTACTATCCCACATGTATGCTGTGGTGCACACACTCACAGACAATAAATACAAAGAAAAATTTAAAGCCACCTCAATCTGATGGCCTCCAGGCTGAACACGGGCAAGTATGTGTCTTCCAAGCTTCCAGAACAATCTAAAATTTAAAACTCCACAACCTAACCCACAAGAATCCAACTTCTCCATTCGCTAAGGTCCACCTGGGCTTGCAGGAGCCAGGTGGAAATGAGTCAGCTGAGATCGGCACTCATCTGAGTTGTAAACACCTGACTGTCATACAACTGGAGGATCAGCTTTCAGGCCAGTAAAGATGAACACAGGTCACGAGGTCCTCCCTGTGCCTGAGGAAACCTCTCTCCAAGGTCGACCAAGCCCAGACAGGCAGAGGTTCCACACTTGTGACTAGACAGAAACTTACGGGTGCTAAAGCCAATGAGAGCCTTTTCTCCGCCATCAAAGCCAGTGATCCACCACTCATTGATCGGCCCAAGGTTTTTGCAATTAACACCACCTGTGGAAAAAAGTCTCGCTAAGAAACAGACTAAACATGGTGACTTCACAGCTCTCTCTCCAGCTAGAAAACCCAGCCAGCATGCAGCATCTTCACTTTGCTCAGTTAATGGCAGGACTTTGAGCTCTCCTCTCAAAACAGTACTTCCCACGGGTTCTATCTTGCCTCCCTATCTTGCCTCCCAAGTTTTGTTTGCTTCTTTAACAACTGTTGAACATTGCACATACCTTTACCACTACACGTACCTTCCACAGATGGATTTTCATCATAAATTGCTTTGGCACAACCAGAAAAGTAGAGTTCAATGTTCTTCTCAATAAGACCAGTGTCGACAGGACACAGATGACCTCTATTGCAATATACACTACACAGGCAACAAACATTACTTCACCACCCAGCTCCACACCGATGACCATAAATCACCATCAAACTCAAGGTACCCAGACTAAGTGAGGGTTCTGGATTCAGCAATGTCCACCATCCAACAGTGTCTCACACCACTCTTGTGTGACAAATACCACATACCAAAAGGTCAGAGGATTCCCACATGCTGGAGTTATAATTGGCTGGTTGTGAGCTGCCTACACAGGATATCAGCAACTGGAGTTGACTGCTGATTTATCTCTCCAGACTAAAAAGAACTAGAGTACAAGTCCTGATTCTGCATAAGGCCTGTTCACTGGCCACACTCAGCCAAGGGCTGCATGCCCTCAGCCATCTTCCCCCAACAGAAAAAAAGGCTATGTAACTGAGTGAAGGAGAAGCCTGGCTTCAGTTCCCTCCTGAGGATGACACAGTGGGATTTACAGCTGACTGCTATCTACAAACAATCTCTAACTGGCCCCATAGGTCTACTGCCTATTAGGGCAAAGCCCTGTAGATCACTGGCAGATCTACCATGTTTCAGTGGTAGGGAGAAAGAGATAGTCACTAACCAACATGCAGGGAGTATTGCCACAGCCACACTCAGGTATCTTGACCCAATGGTCCCAAAAACTCCAGCCCATGGTGGGTTCAATATCTAAGAGCACCCAGGAATGATGGCTACTGGGACACCAAGCGGTGCTCCTGAGGGGACCCCTTCCACCACATACAATCCAGAAGGACTTGTGGGTTCAGCCTCATCACATCTGGTCCTGTTTCTCCATCAAAACCAGGGCTGGAAACATGGCTCAGCTATGAAGGGCTTGCCTGATGTAAATGAAGCTCTGGTTTGCACAGAGCACTATACATCTGGGAGTATTAGCACAGAAGGCCAGGAATTCAAGGTCATCCTGACTACCTATCAAGTTTGAGGCTGGCCCAGGCTGCAAAAAACCCCAGAAAACAAACAGCAATAATAAAATTTTATTTGTGGCTGAAGTCTATTCAACCTTAACTGGCTTCTTAGCTATTGTCAAAAGGAGGGCAGCTTGAGAAGCCCTATGATTAGAACTAATGACTACACTTAGATGCCTTGAACACAGGTGTCCACCAGTAGCACAGATTCACAGGGCATGGCGGTTACCTGAAGCAGGTCACCCTGTGCTGGGGAGATGACTCGTAGCTTTCAAATCCAGATGAGTTGGATTCATAGATGGACAGTTTCTCACTGACCAACATTTGGAGTTCATCCACCTGAAGGACAGGGAGCGGTGACATGGGCATACCAGGAGGCAGGAGAGGAAAGGGTCAAGGTAGAGCACGGACTCACAGCATCTGGAAGGTGTTGCTGGTACTTCAGATCAGGGTCATCTAGGAACTGGCCGCACTGGGGACACCGTGGTGAATCTGTCTGTGGGAAGAACAGGTACGGCCTCAGGGCAGCTCTCCAACATCTAGGAACTGCTGTGCTGTTGCTGGCCAAGTTCTTGGAGGTGCCCTTACCTTTGGGATCATGGCTGATTTGGTTCGAGCCACCTTTTTCTCCACTCTGGAAGAAGCACAAGGTTGCTGGTATTTTATCAAACTGGAATACACTACCCACCATCAGCCCTGCACCAATTCTTCCTAAGCTAGCCCAGGCATGCTGGTGCCAATATCCACAGTGGCCATCATGGTACTGAAGTTGCCTGGCAGAAGAAAAGTGCCTGGCTTCCACTCCGATCCACAGAAGGTTAAGGCTGGTGCAGCAGTTCACTGAACAGCCTCCTCTCACCCCTCTCTAGAACTGCCTAACAGCATCACCTGCTCTGTAAGGGAAAGCGAAGTGCTTACGGTTCTTTGGGTGTCATTTTTCGTCTCTTTTCTTCCTAAACAGGAGCAAGAACAGAGAGTCAGAACACCTTAGGCTCGAATGGCACTTTAGATTAAGAACTTCCTATACTGCCAGATAGTGGTGGCGCATACCTTTAATCTCAGCACTCAGGAGGCAGACACAGGTGGATCTGAGTTTGAGGCCAACCTGGTCTACAAAACGAGTTCCAGGACAGTCAGGACTAAAGATGAAAAGAAAAAGGCCCCCCTTAATGCTAGCAACAGTAATGCCATTTTGCAAGGCTTGCAGTTAATAATTAGCTCAAGAAGCATATAACAGGATATCTTTGGTCAGACATCTGGCTACCAGATGAGGAAGTTGGCAAGATAGGGGTAACGGAAAGTCCCCAGGACAGTCCCCCCTCCTAGGAATAGCTGATATATGATTTTCATGATCTGGGCTGGAGGCCAGAGT
>LOJH01005151.1:0-33312 GCA_001685095.1 Ellobius talpinus | reverse complement strand
ATATATCCACACAGACAGACAGACAGACACACACACACACACAGAGAGAAAATGAGAGAGAGAAAGAGAGAAAATATCTTGCATTATGTGAACACAGTTAAACTCATCATCTTGTTTTGTACATTGCCTCACTCATAAAAGTCGCTCTGAATCCAGCAATTTCCACAGAGAGTAAAGTTGGTGATGTTCACCAATGTGTAAAATTATTTTCAAAAAAAGTTAACCTACTTCTACCAGAGTTTATGCTTTATAATTCATTCTTGGTTCTTAAGACATCTTCCCTGTGCTTTAGAAATTCAGTAGCAGACAACATTAATAATTTCATTTTTTAAGCCTCCAAGCTTCTGGCTTTTAATGTATGAAAATCAAGGCAGTAAATCAAAAGGCCCCATCTCAACCCTAAATCTCTTATGATATAGAATCCTAGGTTACCTAGGATAGTTGTACAAGAGTGTGGGCCCTAACAGCCATGCTACCTAGGTTCAAATCCCACCTCCTTGGCCTGGGTGGCTGTTCACCTTCCTTGTGCCTTGATTTCTTTATTGTACAACAAACCCAATAATATGTTGTGTACAGATAAGGAAGTTAGAAGGATTAAGTGATGTCACCTGTAAAGCCCTACACCACAACTTGGTACCCAGTTAGCAGTTTCTAAATGTTCATTACTAATAAAATAACATAGATGACTAAGAATTTTCAAGTAATGAGCCTGTAAGAAGGTTCAGTGGGTGTCTTAGTGAGGGTTACCATGACCAAAAGCAATCTGGGGAGGAAAAAATTTATTTGGCTTAGGCTTCCACATCACTACTCATCATCAAAGGAAGTCAGAACAGGAATTCAAGCAGGGCAGGAACCTGGAGGCAGGAGCTGATGCAGAAGCAAAGGAAGAGTGTTGCTCACTGACTTGTTTCTCATGATTTGGTCAGCCTGCCTTCTTTTAGAACCCAGGACCACTAGCTCAGGAATAGCATTACCCACAATGGGCTGTGTTCTCCTCCATCAGTCATTAACCAAGAAAATACTCTAACAGCCTGATCTTATGGAGGCATTTCCTTTTTTATTCTTTTATTCTATTTAATTAACTTTCATTCATCTTACATACCAAATGTTGTGGGAATTCTTTCAGTCAATAGCCTTTAAGATACTGGCCCACTTTGTATGTGATCTCATGTACTATAAATGCAGACAAAAAAGCATGCACAGCCCTCTTTGCGGCTGGATTCAGCTCCAGTTCCTAGCACACACAAAGGACTGCAGATCGCTACACTTACTGTGAGTTTATCCCAAATAAATAAACCTTAGTTATACTCCATTCTAGGCTATTGTGGAACTTTTTGGTATGACAAGAAATTGGTACCCAATGTGGGGCACAGTCCCTACTCCCCGTTTCTTCCCCCCACATCCCATTTACCCTCCTCTACATTCTCTCCTCCTCTGTCTCCATTCAGAAAGAGGCAGGCCTCCCATGAACTTGAACAAGGCCTGGCACATCAAGTTGAGGTTCCATCCTCTCGGATAACTTTAGCTCATATTGAGTTGGCATAAAACTATCTGGCACAGTTGGTAAAGGTGTTTTTTGGCAAAGTTTGATGAATTGAGTTCAGTATCTGGGATCACATGCTATAAGGAGAAAACCAACTCCCACAGTTAGCCCTTGATCTCCACTTGTGTGCTGTGACATACATATATACACTAAATACATAATAAATGTAATAAAATACAATTACAAATATGAAAATAGAAAACATTTTATAAGTATATTTATAGTATATACTATACTTATATAAAATATATAATTATATTTATAGCATAAATATTAAAAATATAAAATTACAACCTGCTTGGTCTATATATTGTAACTTATATGTATACTTTCAGGGCTGACCATCTGTTACCAGATAAGCAAGAATGCTCTTTTTTGGGAAAGACTGTTTCTATACTAAAAAGCAACAACAAGATCTCCTCTATTTTCAGGATCTCCTGACTGTTCCACATCTGTGCAAAGTGTTGGTAGAGATTATAATGCTCCCTCTAGGCTGACTTCCTGAGATGGTCACCTATACCATCATTGTTCTAGATTTTCAGGGTAGATGTAAGTGTTCCAAGCAGTGGAGCATCGCTGAAGCTAGAGGGATGAGCATACAGCTGTGAACATCTGGAAGGTGGAAGCTTGGTGCCACGACCTCCTCACGGGAAAACCTTTGCCTCTGCATCTTTCCTACAGAAACCGGGCTAACTGTTGAAGCAGAACTTTTCAATAGTCAGAACAGCCCACTCTCTGCATGCAGGTTAACCAATGCGCCACTGGATTACAGTTTCTGAAGCAGCCAGATGATGCTGGCAGGCTGAGAGAGGCACACAACACAGGGGGATTTATTTGTGTATACAAACAGATTTGTGTTCCTCTTAGCCTAGCTCGACACTTAGTTGCTGCTAAATCAGAGTTCTGGGAGTGACTCCAATCTGGGCAATTTCTCAGAAATAGCTGGATTTGCCACCGTCCCAGCCTCCATTGGAAATCTAACGTGTCATTTTCCTGAGACTTATACTCCAGTCGTGGCCTTGATAGTGAGGTGGCTGTCAGGGGTGAACTATTCATCTTTTAAATTAAAATACCAATGTGTGAGTGTGTGGGTGTGAGAGTGTGTGAGTGTGTGGGTGCATGTGGGGGGGTTCCCTGAGCAGAAAGTAAAGAAGAGCAGAGAGCCGAAATGCCCCATCAAAGGATTCACACACACGTAATTTGCATACAGAACAGACCCTGCCCATCAGAACTTCATGTGATCAGAAACTGGAGTGTGGCCACTAGCCACATGGCATGCTGAGCTCTAACACTGAAGGACTGAATTTTTACCTCTCACACTGGTGACTAGGGGCAGTCGGATAGCATATTAACATTTACACAGTTTGCAAGGTTCTACATTCACACCATTTTAGTTTTCAAACATCATGTTTCATTCTTTGAGATGTGGCTGATTTAAAACAACAGATCTGAGACTTTAAGATGTAAGTATCTACGTTTCAAGAAAACAGACTTTTAAGCATCAGGATTAAATCTTAATGATAACATGAGGAGAATAAAATATCAGCATGTTCACAACAGTGGAGTATATTTGAAATGCTATTTTTCATATGTACCAGTATTTGACTAGAAATGGCTCACGCATGTTCCCAGAGATAACAAACTAGAAAATTTCCCAGGACAGAAAGAATATTTCAAGCTTAATCCTTGAGGCTTCAGAAGGTTATAGATACGAAACTATATTTGGGCTTGAGCATGCAATGACTCAATATGACTTGTCTGGGAAGAAAGTCCAGTGTTCTACTGACCTACTAAGTAAATAAGCATTAAAGGAACCACACTGGTGAAGGACTATGATTGATGTGACCTAGTCCTTCCAACGACTTGCTTTAAAAACAGTATTCCATCACATCTGACAACATTCTTGAGTGGTAGCTGGCAAATGCAATTATCCCTATTTTCCAAAGACAGAAGAAGAAATTAATGGCATGCCCAGTGTCCGTCAACATGACAGGAACATTACCGGGAACTGACTGTGTATGTATTGGCCAACTAAATGCATACTTACCAAGGGAACTAACTTCATATAACTAAGAAAGATTTGGGACTAAGAACTCAACTTTTGTTATTCGAAGAATAGTTGACTACTTAAGGACAAGTCAAAACAGATAGCCAAATGGCACGTCCAGTCATCTTCAGTTTTAGTCACTGGAAATTTAGCAAGCCTCTTGCTATAAGGAATATAAAGGTACATTGCATAAGAAACTGATTTCCCGAAGACTATAAACAAAGAAAGGCAACAAACTGTACACCTGCTGCACAATGCCATGAGGGAAACTTTAATTTGAAGTTCTCCAGTACAGAGACACCACTCTGGGAGGTCAAAGCATTGGATGAACTAGGATTTGCAGTATCAATAGGAGTCTACCCATGGGCCTCCTATGTGCAGAGTTCTTCTCATTCACCAGCTATAGGACCCACAGGCCAGGGTAGTACAAGCCACAGCGGAAGCAAGCAGCTCGTGGGAGTTCAGTTACAGCTGGAAGAAAGTAACTTAAAATATTTTTAAATACTAAAATAAGCAAGCATATATTAAAAAGTAGAATTCATGGTTTGCATGCATTTTTAGTGCAAATAGAAGACCTTAAAGGAAACTTGGATGACCTGGGGCACGTAGCCACAGGACACTTCTGGTGGTGGTTCTTGGGTATTGCTTGTCCTTTCTTCTACTTCAGTTTAACTTTGACTTGAACTACAGAAGTGAAAGAGCAGACTCAAAATACTTAATGAGACTATGCTGTGACACTAATCAGGTGACCTTGGCCTCCTTATTCAACTTCTCTGAGTTCCATCTCCTCATTTACAAGGTAGGGAAGTGTCTACCAGCTAGTGGCTTCAGAGGATTAATGAATTTGCAGGATTCTGACTGTTATAGGTCTGAATCTAAATGAAAGAAAATGCTAATGGTCTAGGAGTTGGAGACACAAGACATACCCATGGAACAGAAATTAACAAGGCAGAGGGACGGGGAGGGGAGGAGAGGGGAGGCTCAATGGATCCATGCCAGCCCAGATTAAACCTCTCTCAAATCCACTGGTAATGAATTTGAATTCGATTCACTCAAAGATGAAGACAAGTCAAGACACTTTTATAAACACTATCAAATACTAACTGGCTAGTGGGAATATGAACTTGTATGATCTCTAAGAGATACAATTTGACAATGGCTATGAAAATACTGTCCATCCCTCTTCAATTAACAACATCTAACCTGAGAATTTTCTTTTCTTCTGTAAATATACTTGCATGCATGGGACCCCCATGAAGCAGAGAAGATGGTGGGATGAACCACGGCCTGGTTCGTCCATTGTGATATAATCCACAGCTGAATTTAATCCAACTATTAGAAAAACTACAGAAGCAGCCTATAAGTGGATAAAGTTGCTTTCTGCCATTTGTCAGCTCCAAAGGATAAGGGGCAGAAATGTATGACTAGCACAGGTAGCTGAAACTGCCCAGGACTCACACATGCCATGTACACTGTTTCCTCACTGTCAGGTGCCTTCTATGTCTGAGTTTCAACCAATGAATCCAGGGGGAAGAAATAAATACTCCTTCCAAGGGGGACCCCTGTCTTTGCTGTTCTCTCTCCCCCCTCTATCCCTGAATTCCTCCTTACTAAGCTCGTTTCTCATCTCCGCCCTCTGACCTCCCATCTACTTCTCTATTGGCTGCAGAATGAGGCCGACAGGAGAGACAGTGGACAGATGCTTCAATATCCCAACATATAGTGTTGAGTCTTTTAAATGCCGACTCATGTGACTGTCTCACCTACTCAAAGAATAGAGTGTGTGTGTTTTCTTTTCTTTTATCCTTTATACAAATAAGTCCTTTGAGATTAGTTTGCAGAGATCAAAGTTGAGCTGGGTAGAAGGCAGACACTGTCAGTCTGCAGTTACCAAAGCCAGCACAAGGGACTGTTCGTGCTAAAGGAGGTGGCTGTGACAGAATGAGAAGAAACAAACCTATTTAGGACACAGCTATTCATTCAACAAGGATTTGCTTAAAATAAACCAGGCATATGGCAGGGAGGATTAGCAGGGCTTAGGGTTGAAACAGAGAGTTAAAATGAAAGAAAAGAAAGAAGAGACCTACGGCTTTACACCTGGATGAGTGACAGAGAATGTGGAGCTGCTGACTTGGTGTGGATAAGAGGGTCAGGACCCCCCAACACCTCCCCAAGGCCTTGCGAGCTTCAGCTTACTGAGACTGACTGTCTGGAACACTTGGAGAAGTGTTCTTGATGGCAAGATAGAGCCAAGGAGAAACATTCCATAATCATCGGAGTGCGGCAAGGTCTCTGCAGAGCGATTGTCATGGAATGAATAGGGTAGAGGATAGGCTGGGTAGAGAGAGTGACAGAGAGACAGACACATACACACAGAGGGATTATAGAGAGACAGACAGACAGAGACACAGAGATGGAGACACACACAGAGAGACAGACGGCAAAGACAGATGGCGGGACAGAGAGACAAAGAGCTCAGCTGCAGAAAAGCCCAATAAAGAGCTACAGCGAGTTGCTGCGGCTGAATGCAGGTGCCAGCACCAGTAACAGATGCGTGGGGAGGCTGGGGCTTTGTGTATATAACCTCGTTCTCAGAATAATTTCTTAGCACCACATCTGGAACACATTTCCCCCAGCTATTCACGATGTATGTGAAATTCAATCGCTTCAGACAGGGGCAAGAACGCAAACTTTTGAAACAAACCGTGTTTTGCTAGGGATGGATCTCTGAGCTGGACTGGGAAGGGACTGACCCCCCCCACCGCCCCCCACCATGCCCAGATACTGAGAATGCGATGTGAAGACCGGGATTTCGTGGTTTGGAAGCATAGGCTCATCTTCCCGGGTTGCCTTCAATGGAGACATGAGCACAGGGGTTACAAAAGAAGGGTGTGCTGAAGAAGAAGGTGCGGTGGGCTCTGGACCCCTCTCTCAGGGAGTGGGTGTCTTGGGGGGGATAAAGGGACAAATATAATGAGCAGGGAAGAAAGAGAAGAGTGGGGGCTGGAGGGAGGAGTACGGCAAAATTAAGATGTTGAATGAGCTTAGCAAGTGAAGCAAGTGGTAAAAGCAACAGTGCAAATAAAGAGTGAGTCGCTGACTGTCTTTGAATCCGTGAAATCTTACTCGGGGCATTAAGACTGTGGCTTGGCCACATTACGGGATGATTATCCATGTAGGAAATACTCTTCCGTTTCTCCAGATTTTTTATGCAGAACCCCTAAATCTTAAATGTAGCGGGCACTTGCCAGAGAGTTCGGATGTGCTTTACATAGGCTAGCGGTGATGGACACCAGGATGTTGGAGAGAGGCATCTATAGAGGAGCTACAGTGTATGGGAGGCAAAGGGAGGAGGGTGCTTGTCCTGCGCATGCCCAGCATCTACCGCCACTCAGCGTCCTTTCCTGCCAGAGCTGAGGCTCCGTTCCTGCCTGGTCTCAACCTCCCTTCCTGCCAGGGTTCAGCTTTTCTTCCTGCCTGGGCTCAGCCTCCCTGCCTGCCAGGGCCCAGTCCCTCTTTCTGCCAGGGCCCAGCCACCTTTCCAACCTCTTTCCTACCAGGGCTCAGCCTCTCTTCCTGCCAGGGCTCAACTTCCCTTCCTGCCTAAGCAGTTTGACTTTGCCTGCTCTATACCCTGTGAGGCTGTGTCAGGCTTTTGCTGAAGGAAACGTTCCTCTGATAAAAATTATTAGAATTTCTAGCCTAAACCTGAACCCTGGAGCAATCAAGGCATACGTGTCAAGTCCTGGCCACTTGGGGGCAGCACTGGGCTGGGAAATTCTAAGCTAGAAATTATTATCCTTTATTTTATTTATATCTTAATTTGACTTCGAGATTCTTTTTGGGGGTGGTGATCTTTTAGATAGGACTATGTAGCCCTGGGTAGTTTGCTACTCACTTTGTAGGCCAGGCTACCTCAAATGTGCAGCAAGTCTCGTATGTCCACCTCCAATCGCTGAGACGGCAGGCATGAGTCGCCGCACATACTTCTGGAAAGTGTAAGTGTGTCTGGTTGACAGCCACTTCATCTCAACCAGGAAGCAAGGCACGCCTGGAAGTCAGTGTCCTCTCCTTCCTCAGCTGTATTCTTTAATTCTGTATGTATCCATAAACAATAATCGGCACTGTACATTGTCTATGTTGTAGGACTCTGGTAAATATCCTTTTGTGCCTTGATTTCTACATATGAGATCGGTTTTAAATTTATCTATGATAATGAACATGTGGATCTTATCTATTTGCTTAAACTGCCTTGGAACATTCTACTGGAGGAATGGATCCAGATTTTCTTCTCTAATTGACAGGCTGATTTATATCTTCCATGAACACAAAATACTGAAGAAGATATTCTTGTACTTATGCATTGGTATACACTCAAAAACCTTTCTAGACGTGGACTGTTAAGCAGTAGGCAACATGTACTGCCCCTTTATAGATGTTGCTACTGATGACCTCATTTACACACCCACTGGGGAGTTTTATACTATTTTCTCACGTTCTAGCCAACACTATGGTTGATCATTTTCTAATTTGTTGGAGGCTTGATCAATAGTAAACATCACATTGTTTACTTTGTTTCCATTATTAATGAAATGTGTATTTATTTTGCTTGTTGAGCTTTTATGATATTTCTTCAGGGTAATTCCTGATCATATCTTTTTATCCAGTTTGGTTTTCCTTTTGATTTGTTTACTTGAAGAATCTGGATACAATTCTGTTTAGTTACTTGTATTTCAAATACATCTAGTCTTATTATCTCCTTCAATAATTTGTTTTTGTGACATTGTTGACGGTCTCTTACATAATTTTAATATTGTGAAATGTGTGCGTTTTTATATTATTTTAGTTATAGGAATGGTTTTATTTTTCCATATTCTAATACTGTAACTGCATTTCCTCCTCATTTTTTATCATTTTTGTATTGCATTCTACAATTAGGTCTTTAATTCTCATGAAATTTATATATTACAGACATGAAATGGGGAATCAGTAATTTTCTTTCTGTCATATGGAGAGCCAATTGTCCCAGGGAAGGTCCTAGTTTTTCCTTTTCCATCGATTTCTGTTGGGTTTGCGGCCACTGTCAAGTGCTTTTCCAAAGATGCAGAAAGGACTTATTTCAATAAATATTTCATGCCTGCCATTGATAGATGGCCCACTTAGTGCTCCAGAAGATAGGGAAGGTTCTGGCTAGATAGCATGCACTAAAATATCACTCACACCAGTGAAAATTTAAAAAGAACACAAATATCAAACGTGAGTCTGTCTACTACACTTGAGTTTCTAAACATCTGAGAAAAGGTTTAAGTTTAAGCAAACATAGGAAGGTATAAAGTTTTAGATCCTGTCTTAACTTCCTAGAAATACACACACATAATAAGAGAGCCTAGGCATCTAAAATCTTCCATGGTGGTTGTATAATGTAGAATTATTTGGACTCTTTCCTTTCAAAATACATATTTCTATTTAAATGAGCATTCTGTGATATTATCTGGAAGTTATAGAGAAAATGTAATAAAATTCATGTCACAAATAATAACAACTCTACAGATTACAAATTGGAACAGCAAAGAATGAAGTGAGTACCTTTATATCTACCATTTATCAATTCTTCATAATAATTAACAAATATAACAAATTTCCATGATGCTGTTTTGATTTTCAAACTTCCTTTACAAATAGCAACTCAGGTTTTCTTCCCAACAACCTTTCCAGTTAAATCTTGCAAATGCCTTGTTTTTGCAGATGTGGAATGAAAGCCCCGGTATGTGATTTGCCCAAAGTTACATACCTGGTAAGCAACATGGCCCAGATTCAAACTTTTGATTCCAGCAGGTTAACTGACAGCAAAAGTGTCTTCAGTGGAAGAAAGAACAGTCAATACACTTGCTCAACTCCAGACATTAGTTTAAGTTCTTTGTGTGCCTTTGTTTGTTTGTAATTCATGATGGCCTTGGAGTGTGAACAGAAATATCTTATTTTTACAAATGAGGAAATTGGACTTGCAGAGTTTACCTAGAATTCCTTAAGTCACATAGATATGAAGTAACATTTGAACTAAGTCATACAGCTCAGGGACTGGTCTCTTAGCTACAGTATCTTTTCTGTCCCCAAAAGAAGATTAAAGTCACACAATCCACTACTGCAGGCAACACTCATCGCCTGTCATATATGAGGTGTTCTAGACAGTATCATGGCATCAAATCGGCAAGGCCTGAGAGACTCCTGTCTTCTGCTTACGTTTCTTGATCTCACAGATACTCCCCACGTCACCTATGTGACTCTCGACTCAGGAGATCATGTGGCCTGGCCACACTTAATGTCTTTGTTCTCTCCTAATCATACACAGCTTCTCCCTTCACTCTCAAGTTCCAGCCTGGAAGACAAAGGCTATAGCTGCTTTCTCCTGACCCTATATGCCAAGACTTCTCACCCTTTCACCCACTCTATGCTTGCACGGACTGCTTCCGATCTCTTCCGGCCTGACCTTCATGGGGTGGTGGCCTGGCGTGCCTCACAGTCTGTGGCTTTGGCATGACAGGGAGGCTCAATTCTAAGACTGGTATAGGACAGGTTGAAGAGTAAAGAGCAGATGGACAAGAGAAGGGCCAAGTCTCCCATCTCTCCACAGTGAACTTTCCTCAGGACCCGTACACCCAATCTATTCTTCCCATTAGGAGTGAATGCTTCCTCCCCGCCCCCGTCTGGAGTAAACTTTACTCTTGGCCAACCTAGATACCTCAGGCCAAAGACAACCGTGCTCCCCTCATATCAGACACAGGGGGATCCCGGTCTCGCCACTGCTTCCTGAGCCTCGCAACTCTTTGGAGTTTGCCGTATCCGTATCAGGCTCAGTTAGGAATTGTGCATCCAGCTTCCCCATCACAAAATCTCACCAGGGAGCAATCGGCCTGGGGAAGCTGGACTGGGAAGGGCTGAGTCAGCAAGAAGTAGGGTCAGAGCAGGATGGCGGGAGGGGAAGGAGTGCCTGCTGACATCAGCAGAAAGTCGGATTAAAATGAGGCAATGTACTTTTAAATGCCCGCATTCACCTTAAAAATGGTGCAGGAAAAAAGCAGCAGCTGCAGACTCTCCTCCATCAGTCCCCACTCGGGCCCCTCATGCTAGCGGAATTCACGCCTATCAGGGGCAAATGCTACAGAAATGGAAAACGGAAGCGGGCTAATATTTACAACATGTCTGGCATTAAACACCTATTTTCACATATAGCTCTGGAAAGCGAATCTCTGCTCTCGGAATCACTAACCCCTTACATTACAGACGAGGGGAAATTTGCTCAGAGAGATTAGCATGCTGGTCCTACTCCTGCGAGTGGCCAGATGACATTTTCTCCTGGGTCTGACTGGAAAGCACCATGTTCTTCCTCATAAGATTAGAAGCGCCAGAGTTTAACCCGAGGCTGGGAGCTGTCTGTCAGGGGATTCTAAAGACAGCCGTTGTG
The DNA here is from genome assembly GCA_001685095.1 of Ellobius talpinus. Lineage (NCBI taxonomy): Eukaryota > Metazoa > Chordata > Mammalia > Rodentia > Cricetidae > Ellobius > Ellobius talpinus. The sequence continues at coordinate 22,260 of LOJH01005151.1, read as the reverse complement.
TGAGATGGACTTTTTTAGAGAGATAAAAACGGAGATGTTTGGATACTTCCAATTATCCTAAAAATGTAATTACTTGAGCACATGTTCTGTGCTAGCAAATCATTTCTCCTGAGGGAATAAAATCTTACAAGCTTGGTTTGAAACATTTCCCAATTCCTGGGGCATAAGTATTCCTATTGTGACCCATTTCATGCTGTCAAATTTCACAATTGGCTCATCCGAGTCTGAAAATTTACTGAAATTCAGCTTATAAGAGCTGGGCAAGCCTCATATTCCAGTGGGGTCTCCCGAGACCCACTCTGCGCTAACTTAGGTGTAGTTTGAGGGCATGAAATCTAGCTTGAGAAGGCCAGTATTGTGATGACGCTGTGAAGAGCCATCTAGATGAGAGGTCCCTCTGGTGAAGACCTTGCTGTTCCTGCTGCAGGGATGTGGTAAGTCTACTTCACTCAATGACAGCCAAAGTCACTTTGGGAGAGCCACATCTCCCAAGGTCACACCCTTTCCAGAGTGTCCGCTACCCAGACACAGAAGGTTTGGTCCTTCAGGGGCCAGATCACATGGTTCAGATGAGGCTGGCTCTGAGGCCCATTGGAGAACCACAGCTTCCCAAGGAGACAGCAACATGTAAGGCCTGCTTCTCTTCTATGGCCTTCTGCCTTCAGGCTTCTTCCTCTTCTGGTCATAGGCGAAACTTCCAGGCACTTATACCCTGCCGTGGGCCCATGCTTCTCTGGGAACTCAGTAACAACAGGCAAAAGGAAAGGCAAGATTCATTTGACTTCTGGTGTCAGGCTCAGCCTGAGGTAGAACTGCAGCAATCAGTGCCCAGAAGGCCTTGCAATGAGAAACGATCTGCGAGGTGCTGGAATGGGTACACTTAGCATGAGTGAGCCTGTGGGTGCTATTCCAGTGCAAATAATGATGATGATGATGATGATGATGATGATNATAATAATAATAATAATAAATGAACAACTGAATACGTATTTTTTTTAGAAAAGAAATTATATGAGAGGAGTAGCGAGGCCCCTCACCCTCCACCCCAGCTTAAGACAAGCCGGCTGCCTGCTCAGCATCCTCCATTCAGGCTGCTCTGTGTACACTGCCCCAGCTGTGCAAGCTTTCAGGGAGGGGCTTCTGGCAGGTGGCCTGAGGAGAAACGTGGGGAGTGCCATGGGACTGAGTTTTATGTAACTGCTCCCTGGAGACCAGTGATGATGACATTGCAGCTCCGCCAGTTTAGCACTTCAGAAGGAGCCAAGCAAAACGGGAGATAGTGAGAGATCCATTTCTAGCTGGATCTCCTCAGATGCAACATCTAATAGGAAGCCTCTTTCTTCCTCCTGCTCCTTCTGACTCGCCTCTGCTCGGCCTTCTCTTCAGTCTCTCCACCCCCACTTCTCCTCGTCAGAGTATTTGGAGACTTGTAGCAGTGCAGGCCTCTGAGTAGCAAGAACCGTTTCAGAGCCCTTATATTTTACCCTGAGGATAAACCTATGGCACACTTCAGTACAGAGTAGCCAGCAGTTCAGACAGGACACCGTGGCGGTGACAGGTTGCAGCTTACAGTGGAAACTGACAATACCTACTTGCACCATCTATTCATGTCCCTAGATCCACTGAGTATCCACATGTGAAAGGCACTTGGAACGCGATGTGACAGAAAGCAGACTGAGGCCTTGACCTCCTGGAGGCTTTGCAAGTTTGGGGAGGTGAGACATTAATCAAAGCATCATAGAGGGAAATACGGACTTAGGACACCACTAACTCGAAAGGGAGGATGAAAGGTGGTCTGAGGCTGTGGGCGCAGAACACAAAATCTCTTGATTCTGGAAGGGAGTGGCATGGGCTCATTTAAGATTTAACAAGTACTCCTCAAAGACTTATCTGCTCCCAAGAACAACCCCATACCAGGCCAAGACACACACGCACTGCACGCGTGCGCGCGCGCGCGCGCGCACACACACACACACACACACACACACACAACATCTTTGGGGCAAGCTAGCAGGGAAATGTGACACAGTTAACCCCTGGCATTTTTATTCAGGTAGTTTTTTTTAATAGGCATCTGACGTGTCCCAGGACCTTAACACAGGTACAAACCTGTAAGCTGTCACTACTCCCTAGATCCAGAATAAGTTACCACAAAGAAAAGACCACCTGCCCATTAGTAGGAACTCCTTCTTGCTCCCAGCACCTGAAGACCCATCTCTACTCACTGTCACTCTGAACATTCCACATGGAATCAGATGGCACGTGACCCCATGACCAGCACTCTCCAATGAGAACAGTTCCGAGATCTCCCGGTTTCAAGGTCCCCCGTGTATGATCCCTGGTTCATATCTATTCTTATTATTTGTAGAAGAGCATCCCCAGCCTGGACCACTCTCCTTGACTGAGGGATGTACGGGTGGCATCTTCTCTGCTGTCTTGAGCACACCTGCCTGCAGGGTGCAGGGACTTCTGAGCACCTGTGTGGAGCTCTATGGTGGGTGGCAGGAAGCAGAGCAGCTAGCCACACAGCAGCTTGCTTACCTTTTGGGCAGTCTCCCTGACCAGCGGCCACAGTTATGGCCTGTTCTCAGGTGTCTGTGGGTCCCACTTGCTTGGCGAGCATCCGATGCTGACATGCTGCGTCCAAGCACTGTTTCTATTCAATGCTCAGCCTCGCAGCAGCCGGTGGCATCTGTTTCTTAACTGTCCTTTCATGTGAGAATTCACACAATCTGAGAAGGTTCTCGGCTGTGCCGAGTATGAGGTAGATCAAGGAGGATGCTTTTTTAATTAAATAATTAAATACTTCCTGAGCTTGAGTGGTTTTTTATTTATAAAGTCAATGACTTGCATGTGTTTGCTTTTTCTTTTCTTTTCTTTCTTTTTTTTAAGTAAAACCTTAGTAAATGTTATTCCTGAGATGAACAGGTGGGATCTTCAAAATAAAATGCTTGCCTTGGGCACTCGAAGGCATCACAGGGGGATGGCACGTGCCATCTCTGTGGCAGACAGTCCTAGGGGATGTTGGCAGGTCCCAGGAGATGGCAGTGCTGTGGGCCCAGTCCCCTCTAAGCCTGATTTGGGCTCTGATTCTACACATACACACAAAAACAATTCTCAGTTTGAAGGCTAGCTATCTCTTCATTCTCAGACCGTTGGGCTGGGCATGACTTTTCTGTCCATACTCCAAGGAACAAAGAAATAGACACGAGAGTGGGGGATTCTGTTCCTGGGTGATGGCTGTGGATGTCCCTATAGCGTACATATAGCACTTATCTATATATGATAGTGACTGAGGCTAATATCATAAGTCCCTGGACAGATGCATATTCCCTGTATCTCCTTCCTCTCTATTGGGTCTGGGAGAAACTGGGGAACTCACTGCTGATGATCCAACCTTGGCCATGAATTCAACTCAGATAACTCAGATAGTAGAGGGACCTATGACTTTCCTCACCCAGCAAGGGACCTGTGGAACCCATGGCTGCAGGTTGGTGACCTTATCAGCCCATCATCTTTGGTCCAAGCCAGAAATGGGTTAAATCTAGATTAAGACTGGCTCAGGACTTGGATTCTGTACTATGCAGGAGTCTGGCCTTTGCGTGCCTTGTTACCTCCCATGAGCTCCTTGAAGGCCTATGACTTGTAAGTCTGGTCAGTTTCAGAAAATGGCCTCCAAATAGTGGCTAGCTTTGTTGAGTGAGATAGAGAGTTCACAGTTAGAAACCCAGAGTATCTGTCATCCTGACTAGCTGTTAGGAAAAAACAAACAAACAAACAAACCTGAGGAGCCCTTTGTCCCAGAAAGGAGGCTGTTTGGGAGTTGCGCTGTTGCCCACCACTTCTTGGACCATCACAAGGTTCTGGTGACCAGAACAGGTCACAGAGTCAGGAATGCACCCTTCCTTTACTCTATTCCTATTGGCTTAAGGTAGGTGGTGGATATGTGGGTGCTTGGCATTTTAAAGATGTGTCACATCTCTGTGACCTCAAAAGGAGCCATCTTTAGGTTGTGATGACCCTGTGACCTTGCTGTGAGCAACCACCCATGTGGGGTGGCTCTTGTCCAGAGGGGAACTGGTGGCTGAGATGCCAGACACTATTCAGTAGGATTTGGGAGAGGGTGGGGTTGGAAAGGAGAAAGCAGTGAGAATGTAGAGGGCTGACCAGGGCTGACTTGTGCCTGTCTCTCACCTGCCTGGCATCAGCTCCTCTCTGTGTGGCTGGCCATAGTATCTCTAGGTAAACATTGATCCATTCAGCACAACTGGCCATTATTTGAAGGCCATTTTCCAAAATTGGCCAGACTCACAAGTAAGAGACCTTTGGGGAGTTCACGACAGGTAACAGGAAGTCAAAGGCCAAACTCCTGCCTAGTACTGAGCCTGCCAAGTCCAGAGTTACTTGGGTGAGCTTAAAGGTCTTTAAACCTTGGTTTCTCCACTTGTACTTGGGTCCTCTAGTGCAAGAGGTGGGGGCTTAGCTGCTGGATGGGGCAGATCTAGGTCACTTTTGAAGATCTAGGTCATGTGCTGGCTAGGAGCTACCTAGGACCTGGCTGGGTGGTTACAAAGCTCACTGTGATGCCTCTGCTCTCAGAATGTGAGCCTCTAAGCAAGATGCAAACTCAGCGTGGGGAACACTGAGGCATATTTCACCAAGGCACCCCAACAGCAGATCCACCCTAATGCTATCACCCCATGAGCCTGTGAGGACCTCCCAGGGCCTGAGCACAGGCTGGAGGCCGGATCACAAGCCCAGGATGACCATCACCGTTGAGCTTAATGTAGTAGACCATATAGCAACTAAAGGAAGAAAGGTGGTGAGGCTCCTCAGGCTGAGGACAGCAGGGGAAATGACTAAAGAAAACATTCCGGGCAGTGGGTGGAGAATGGGCTGGCCCGGGAACCCTGGGTGGTAAAGGGCAGAGCAGGGTGTAAAGGGGTCCATCTGCTGGGGGGGTCTGGATAACAGAGACTCCACTGCCATCCACTGTCCCTGAAGTCCCTCAGCACTCCAAAGTCTTTTATTTGCAGCAACGTTGGTACCTGTTAAGTTGGACTGTTGGGGCCAGGCTGTCTTGACTGAAGAGCCTTGTCTGAGAACCATAGTCTGCCTTCCTCAAAGACCCACAGCTGACTTGTTTAGCTCTGGATTTGCTTGCCGTGTAGGCTGTAGTGGCATATCTGGAACTGATCCAAGGAAACGACCCAAGAGTGTCAAGAGTGTCGCCTGTGAGGTGTTGCTGAGAGCCAACGCTGGGTTTCCACACCTTGAGTGCATGCCCGTAAATAGCCAAAGCCATAGCAAATTGTACAGATTGTTGAAGAATCTTCCCTGCCAATCCTGTAAAGATGTGTCTACATATTGGTAGTCCAGTCTCCTACCTCCTAAGAGCTTTAAGTAGATACTTTCTCAAACATCTCAGGATCACAGAAGGAGGCTTAGTGACTCCTAAGCCCCAGTGCATATGTGAATCTCAGCACACAGAGACTTATGTCCCAAGGATATAATTCATGTCATCTGAGAGAAGGGAAGAATAAAGACAGGCCAGGGCTCTCCTGACCTCAGTGATAAGGAGAAGCACAGTGGTTGTCATTATTGTGCCCCCGCCCCAAAGTCTCTCGGGAGCAATTCTTTTGAAGGTCAAGGCAGAGACTGGGAGCTGCACTTGAGCCTTGAATGTAGGTATCATTTAGCTTCATGGGCCCCCGAGTCATCTGTAGGAAGCCTGGGCTGAATTTCTCTTCCCAGCATCCTACTCAAATAACAGTTCAGAAAAGGGTTCTCAAAAATGTGGATTGATGCCACTGTGCCTGTCATTCAGCAATCCAAACCCAACTGTAGAGGTTATTTTTCATCAAGATGTATTTTAACGATTTAGTCAAATTATATGCAGTAAACAAAACGCACATTTAACTAGAACCAGATGAAACCGAACACAAGAACAGATTTGGAAACAGACCGATGCTGGTACTGTGCAACGCAGAAAGAAACAAGGGGAATAATTACCGTTCATTGAGGGAGACGAGAGTGCCTGGGCGTCATTACAGGAGGCCAAGCAACCAGAGCACCAGCCTCCTCTCCTCGCACCCCTGTCATGAGCGCAATGGGGAGAGGGGGCTGCTGATTCTGTGGGCTGTGAATAAGGGATACAGGGCATTTCACGGTGTGTGTGTGGGAGGGTGTGTTCAGGAGGAGGGGGGTGTCTCCTCAGCACCAAGTGTCCTCAGCACTCGCCTGGAGCTGACCTCATTGTGAAGTCTTGAGAGCCAAGGTGAAGCTATTTTCTGTACTGTGCTAACAAGGACTATGGAGCCAAAGAACGGCATTCTCGACCTAGACAGGAAGGCAGAGCATGGTGGGAGAAGCAGCATGGGATGAGAGTGTTGCTTTGAAGAACCGGCTTGTCGTAAACATTCACGTAGCAATTGACTTTTCTGAAGCACAATGTATAGGAAAATGCATGCATTTTGTGAGTTTGTTTGCTGGTTTTAACGCGTATACATAGCAGCTGTAACACAATGGAGACACAGAACACTGCTCTCATCCTGAAGAGCTGCCTCCCACCCTTCATGGAAAATCTGCTCTCTCAGTCCCAGGTGACCCTGGTCTGTTCTGGCATGGACTAGGGCTTGCTTTTCTGGTTGAGAACTGTCCACACGTGGTTCTTAGGGCTGTGGTCCTTTGGTCTGACTTCTTCTTGGCTCTCAGGACTCATCATTTTGGTCCTGTGTGTCAGCAGTTGGTCATTTTGTGACTGTGGCATACTCCTTGGTACCCAATCCCTCCAGTAACCTAGTCACTTACCTGCAGAGGGATGCTAGATTAGGCCAAGTTTTGCCTGCATATGTACGACTCTCATAAGCATTCTCGTCTAGATCTGTAGAAATACATTCTTGTTTGTCATGGGCAAACACCCTGTGTATATTTGACTTTTTCAACAAATTAGCAAGTTATTTTCCCAAGTAACTACCATCCTGGGCTTCTGCCAGCAGAGACTAAAGACTCCAGTTTCTCCCCATTCTCAGCTCTGGCAGTGCCTGCTTTGCTTGTTCTTAGTCATTTTGTTAGGTTCAAAGCAGCTTACTGTGTCTTTCTCCTATGGGCGAATGGCACCAAGTGAGTTCATGCACCCGCTGGCCCCATTCACACACTCAGCGAAGCTGACTACTGGATTTTTTGTACTCTATGGCTTGTATGTACTTCTTACTTTTGAGTGACATGTTTTTCCATATTTTAGAAAGCAATCTTTTGCCAGGTGTGTGTATTGGATACCTTGTTATCTGCTCAGGTTTTTGGTTTTGTTGTTATTTTGGTCTTTATTATTATTATTATTCTCTTAGCAATGCATTTTAAAAGCAAACACATTTATTTGTAGAAAAGTCTGGGTAATCGATATTTTCTTCATTTTTTTCTTTTCTGGATAATTTCCTTGTTCCTATGTTCTCTTTTCCTCTCACCTTAGTCTAGCCGGAAGTCCATCGATATTCTCGGTATTCCCCAGGAACCAGGCCTGCCTTCTTTGCTCTTCTCTACTCTTTTCCCCAGCTTGGGTGTTGCTAATCCTTTTTCTGGTCGCTTTCTTCTATTCCCTCTGGATTTAGTTTGCCCCTTCTTCTTCTTCCTAATAGGAAAAGCTGGGCTTGCTGTGCCAAGGGCCTCCTTTTCTAATGTGAGCCTCTCCTGCATCCTCACCTTCTTGCCTCTTCCCAGCTCCCCTCCGGAGGGCTCCTGTGAGGCCTGTACTGCAGGCTGGGGGTTCCTTTCATAGCTCTCCCAGGCTCTTCCTTTCTGATCCCCAGATCGCATAACCTCAATTGTCCAATAGTCAAGATTTGAGATTCTTTATTCTGCCAGTTCAAAAAATAAAAAATACCATGGAGCCCTTGCCTTAGCCTTTTGTTTGTTTGGTTTTTTAGTAATAGTACTGTTTAGTTCCCTAATTTCTACATCATCCTTTCTTTTGATTTCTGTATCTTTATTGAAATTCTCTCACTGGGGAGACACTGCTGGGCTTTCTTGGTTCTTTATTTCATGGCTGACTGAAGCCAGAGCTTTGATCTTATCTAGCAGTCCCAACACCTAAGCCCCTTCAGGGCCAGTTTCCATGCTTCCTTTCCTGTGTGTAGGCCAACTCTCTTCTCCTTTGCATATTTCACAGCTTTTGTTGAAAATATGACATTTCAAGTAGGTTGCATCAAGTAGTATAAGTGAGAATCAGTTTCTTCTGCTTCTCCTTAGTGGTCTCCTGAGTCAGCACTGTGGATTTCACATCTTTTGTGTATTGGGTGTGTTACATATGCCCACTGAAGGCTCTGCTTGGCGAGCCTGTGCTCAGATGGTTGCTGGATAGCAATTTCTCCTAAGTCCTGGAACAAGTGGGTTCCCCAGGTTCTGGTAAGGAGCTGTTGGCAATGCTGGCCACGCTTTCAGCACTCAGCCAGGCATCTAAACCTCACCTTAGTTTTGATTTGCTGCGTCCATAAACCATGAATGAGGTGGGGGGAGACTTCAGGACCTTCTCAGTTCATGCTTGTCCTGGGTGTCACCCTGCACACATAACCAGCCTTGCTGTTTCCCAGGAATATGTTGGAATGTTTCAAAGTCCCTTTTATTCACTTTCTCTTTCTTACAGAGTTTCTCTCTGTGTAGCCCTGGCTATCCTGGAACTTGCTCTGTAGACCATGCTGGCCTTGAACTCACAGAGTGCCTCTGAAGTGCGGGTATTAAAAGCGTGCACCACCACTGACAGGCCCCTAGCTCTCTTTCTAAGTGCCTTGCTCAGCTGATTTTGCCTCCTGTGTTGTTGTTATCCTGGGCATGCGGTGTGTTAAACAACTACCTCTGATCACAACTCCCAAAACAGGAAATGGTGCTAGTTCTGGGAGAATTATAACAAGCAAACAAACAAACAAAAAATCCTTGCAAATGTGTTTCCAGGGGATTCCAAGGTGGGTCAGGTGACGCTGCCAGCACCAGTCTTGCCATGGCTCATCCAGCAGCTTCTCATCTCCATCAGAGACAGGGACTGTCGGTTTTCACAGCTACAGAGGAACTGGGGAGACAAAGAATAGGAAAGGGACACATTAAAGCCTTAAAAAAAAACTCATTATTCTTCCAAGATGCAGCTGCTTTTCTTGCATAAATACTCCCTTGTTTGTGACAATCTTTGGTTAGCCTCAGAGTTCTGAAAAGGCTATTTTGACAGCCTTTCCCAGTGTTCCTGTTACTTTTATGATAAAAAGCATCTTCAGAGGTCTTCACACTGCAATCTCTGTGAACATCACTCCCATCTATTTTGATGAGCTCTTTTTTTTTATCATGGGTCACATTCTCCCATCCCTTGGTAGACCTGGTCACCTTTGATTAGATGGTAAACACTGAGTAGCACACATTGTTGGTTGCTGCACGGTTCTGTGGCTCCATCACAAAGAGGAGATTACTGTTTATCTTTTCATCTTGACCTAGGCAAGTGCATTTGCCAGGAACTTCCCATTATCTTCTTCCCTCCTAGTGGGGTGATCCCAAAGCATCAAGTACTTACTCTGGCCCATGTTTTTTTTTCTTACCTGTGCTGACCAGTTTCACAGGCACCTTGGGGGGCCCTCTGCTTGTTCTCATGGCTCTACCACTTCCCTCCCTGGTAGCTTGTGCCCTGTACACTGAGTACACTGTCTCCTCAAAGACTTGGTCCCACCTGACTCGCAAGTCAGTTCTGCATGTGGCTGTAGGTTTGGGTAGTCATAGGGTCACACAGGTGGTCACAGCTCATCCTGTCTGTCTCTCAGAAATCCTGCTCTTCTCAGCTAACATCAAGAATATAAACCGTGTGTTTCTCTGGCTTTTTGGCTGTGCGTAATAGGAGGTCTATGACCAAAGGGTGGGTGATGCTGCCTAGTCTGGCTTGTGAAGGACTAGGCACATCACTGGAGTGACTCCACACAGGTCAGCACAGGTCTGTGCACACAGCATTTGCTGCTGTGCTGTCTTAGAAAGGTGGATCTGAGTGTCATGCCCACTCCTGCTCTGGGGAACTCCAGCTTGGTAGAGACTTGGGGGATATCTACAAAGCTCTGGCCTACACTTCCCCAGTACTCAGACAGCCTGGTGCTACGCTCAGCAAGCCTCAGCCTCCTCAGTCCACTGCGTGTAGAACCAGAGCTGCACCTCCTCTCCTTACCCTGCTTAACTACTTTATGCCCTTGCTTCCTGAGTCTGATTTTCCAGTTTCAGCCAGCTACGTCTCTGAAGCCCCACACATGCCCCTACTCAGAACTAGCTCACAGCAAGGCAGGTATTTCCAAGCAGGCTAGGACCTAGGAAGCTGAGTAGAGTTTCTCCAAGAGCTGGAACCTAGAATCTCCATGAAGATGTTCTTTTCTTCACCTGATAGCAAGGATGTGGAGGGAAGCTAACCACAGCGGCTTCAATAGTCTCCCCCAGAGGGAACCAACTCTACCCTATTCTAGGAACATGATTTTATTTGGAAATGTGGTTTTTGGAGACACAGCTGTTAGGGGTCCAGAGATGAGATCAGCCTAGATTGAAGGATTCTCTGTGAACAGCAGTGCACGTGCTTGCAAGAGGAAGGAGAAGGAGACATGAGATACATGCAGACAGAGACTGAGACCAGAGGTCTGCAGCCAAAGCCAGAGGACAATCATAGAACTCCAGAAGCTGAAGCCGCAGAAAGGATACCTCCCCAAAAGCTCAGGAAGGAGCCTCCCCATGCCTAGGCTTTGCTTTGAGGCTCTGGGACTCCTGGCAGGTGAGCTGATAGCTTCGTCCTGTGTGAAGCCTGCTGGTCTCTGGTAATTTGCTGTAGCAGACTGAGATGCACCCGCCTGTTTTGCAGGCAGATGGAGCACTCTGGCACGGCTCCCAACATTTTGTAGGTCAAATAAACACATCTGCAAGCACATCTCTCCACAGTTGCGTCCACTTCCCTGAGATCTGGGTGAGAACCTTCTGCAATGTGGCTTTGTTCTGCTGAGGCCAGTTACATCCAGACGGAAGCCAGGCGACGGGAGAGGCCTTCCTGAGCATGCTTAGCCAAGGCTCCAGCCAGGCTCCTCTTGATGGGTGCTTTATTGCCGTGCAACTACAGAAGGCACCATGCATGTTTCCTGTCTTCGTCTGTACTCTGGGCTGGGGCAGGGGTGAGACTGCATTTGAAGTGCTCAGGGAAGGCTTCTCTCACAGGTGGGCCTGGCTGATACCTTCAAGCTTTGATGAATAAAGGAGGCCGAGGTCTAGGTCCCAGGACACTGTTCTAGCTCTTGAACTTACAGGGACTTGGGTAGTAACTGTCTCACAGCTGCCAGCCTTACCCAGGCCCATCTTCTTATAGAAAGTTTTTTTTTTTAATTCTGACCTGGACCCAGTATGTTTTGTGAGGGGAAATACTGAATAGAAAGGATATGCAGGAAGCCAGGAAAAGAGGCTTCATGCTCTGCCTCGAAACCAAGTGAGTCATTAAAAAAACATAGACACAGATGGAGCCTGCATCCCATGAGCCTTGGGCAGACCCTGATAGGCCCATCAGCAAGCAGAGGCTGCTTTTCTCTTTAAACATTTAGGGCTGCAGGGCTTACACCTGTACCTCAAACCAAACAGGCTGAGTACAGCTGAGACCTGAGTGAGGAGTTAGTCGACAAAACAAAACCCAGAGCAGCCTGCATCTCTAGGACATCATCCCCAGTGCTTTCCAGAAAGCAAGGCATTTGGCCACAGTGGACTCTTCAGGCAGCCGGACTGATGCCTCCCTGCCAAGTCCCTTAATTCTTCCTGAGAATTACCTACATGACTTGGAACTTGCTTACCCACAGTAGATAGTGGCAACACCCTGATGTCTTGAGTCTAGTGATAACACTAGATGGCTTCTGCATAGCTTCATAGGATGCTCTGTGGCTATGAAGAGGCCTAGCCAGGGACCCCACACCTACACATCTGTGTGACAGATGTTTGCTTGCTCACTTGCTTGGAGCAACCTAGCCAGGCTTAGAAAAAGGAAGGAAAACACACCTCCCTTTCACACGCTCTGGAGGGCGGAGAATCCCAAAGGACTACCAAGTTCATCAGCCTGGAGGAGGTTTCTGGTATTCTGTGCATTTGCCTCTTCACATCCAAGGTTATACATCAGTGACAGCATTCTCAGAAGATGCTTCTAGAGCTTGCAAGATGGTTTAGCAAGTAAAGATATACTGTTGTCGAGTCTGGCAATCTGAGTTTAATTCCAGGAAGCCACATGGTAGGAGAAAACCAACTCTCCAAAGTCCTCTGATCTCCACACACCTGTAGAATGTCAGGCATTCACACATGCACACATTATTTAAGAAGATGCTTCTAACCATTCTTACATGCTGAAATATTCATCATGCCCACGGGAATCTCCTCTGTGCTCAAAGAAAGAAGTCACCAGTCATCCTAGTCAATGTCCTATTGCTGTGAAGACACTCCATGACCACAGCAACTCTTCTCAAAGAAAGCATTTAGTTGAGAATTGCTTACATTCAGAGGTTTAATCCATTATTGTCATGGCAGGAAGCATGGCAACATTCAGGCACACATGGAGCTGGGAAGTTAGCTGAGAGTTCTATATTCAGATGGGCAGACAGCAGGAAGAGAGAGATCGCTGGGCCTGGCTTGAGCTTCTGAAACCCCAAAGCCCACCCCCATGACACACTTCCTTCAACAAGGCCACACCTACCCCAACAAGACCACACCTCCTAATAGTACCACTCCCTGGAATCCAAGCATTCACCCCTATGAACTTACAGGGGCCATTCTTATTTAAAATCCCACAGCAGTCTTCTCAAGGCTTCAGTGGACCCTGCCCTATCTCCAAGGCTAGGACATTCTCATAACAAGACTCACCTCACAGAAGCTGTGTTATCTGCTAGGGTAGGACAGTGACTCCTGAGGGGCATTCTGACCATGCCTGGCACTGGAGGCAGGCAAACAGTGGCTCGTTTCTTCAAAGTCTTCAACTTTCTCCGCTTTCTCTTTAAACGTGCAAGGCTGCAAGCCGGAACTCTGTCAGGCTGCATTCTGCAATGGCTTCAGCTACTTAGAGCTTCTCCCTCACTTCAGCACTGGCCTCCAGCTGCCCACATTCTCTAGCTTCCCAGGGAGGCCAGAGTGTTCTCTGGTGAGGATACAGGATGTCTGTCGTGATGTCCTGCCAGGCGCAGTCACCCTGCCCTCACCACAGTTCACCGTCATTACCTGCGGCTCTATTAGGGAGGATACCAGCACAAGTCAACTAGGCCCATGCACAGCTGAAGGGGTCCACACCTGTGGGGGGCAGGAAAGCTGTGGCTTTTATGGTGCCACGCCCCCAACATGGCCTTGTACTTGGACACAGCAGCTCCCAGCTTACTTTTGTAACCCAGGATTACTGAGAATGAGTGCAAGGCTTGCTACCAAATACCAGCGTTCACCTGGGCAGGCAGGAGGCAGAGGCCTTTTCTAGGTCGCTTGGTGAAGTGTGCACCTCCTGACTCAGGGGTAGACGCCCCACCGAGTTCCACCTGGGCATGGTGGACCTCACCCTGTCCCAGAGTCTGAGGTGATGGTACGTGCTATGGAGTGTTCCTGGGAAGGCTACAGAAGACTGCAGGGGTTTGTGTGGCCAGGAAGGAGCAGGGACACTGACCGGGGTAGGATGAGGGTAGCCGTGACAGCTCTGTGACACTCTGGTGCTCTCTGCATTTTAGATTCATGGACTCCAATTGGTCCTTTTGCTGGCTCCTGGGCCAGGACCTGCCGCCGTTTTGGAAACTGCCTCCTTCTTCTGGTTGCATCTCAACAGCTTCTCCTACAGAATCCCTCTGTATTCGTTCTTTTCCTCATTACACTGACAGAAGCTACTTAAGAGAAGAGGAGTGGTTTCTGCACCTAGTTCCTGAAGGTTGAGTCCCTCCTGATGGCATAGGTGTGGCGGTGGGAGAAGCTCAGTCACGGGGTAGGAGCAGGAAGCATTGCTTGTTCTCCTCACAGAAATAAGAAGCCGGGAGCTGGAGACCAGGCCCTCAGCAGGCCAGGCTCTAGTGACCTATGTTTGTCCTCTATGCCCCACGTCCTCAAAGTTCCAGAACCTCCCAAAACAGTGCCCCCTGTTGGGAGCCTGTTGGAAAGGGGAACTTCAGACCTAAACCATACACCCTTCCTGACCTCTGCCTACAGGACACCTTCCTTGGGGGGTTCCCAGGACCCCATGAGGGCCCCTTCCAGGACCCCATGAGGGCAGACACATAGTGGCTCAACCCAGCCAAGAGGGAAAACAAAAATGCTGACCTATGTGACTGCCCAGAGGTAAGCTGGACCCACCCTGGCTGCCCACGTTCTGTCCTGATCTCCCTGCCAATCTCCTCCTGGCTCCCACAGAGACAGCCCTCAGCGCATATTCTGAATCTGATTTGTAAACAAAGGCACTTCTTCACAAGGCTGAGCGCCTGATGTTTGTTTTTCTTATTGGAATCCTGGTGAGCCAAGGGCGCTTGCTCTTAGTGCACTTATTAAAAAGAAATGCATGGAAGGAGTAATTGCCTGTTCTATGGTGAGAAATTACAGTCTATGTTTTATTTAGACTATATAGGAAACAAGAAACGTAGCACATAATTTAGTGATTAAAACTTTGCAGCTTTCGTTTCATAATTGAATGCTTTTATTCAGTTAGTCTATTACTTTGACTAAAAACATCCGTTCTGACCCTTTTCAGGGTGCTGAACAGTATGAGGGTCCCATGTGGGGAGGACTGTTTTTAAGGAAAGCTGAGGGTGATGACCCTGTCTTTACCTCAGGAATTGTGGTTGGGAGCTGGCAAGGGACTGATGGAGGAGGGGTTCTGGATTTGATCGCAATGGTTAACAAGAGAGGAAATTGGAGCAACTTCTGCCCATTATCCAAAGCCTCAATGGATGGAGATTAATGAAGTAACTGACAGGTCTATGATGGAGCTTGTGAACAGAAGTTTGTCCTATGCTGGCCCTGGGCCATCAGCTGCCCTTAGCCTTGAGTGTGGACAGGGGTCAGCAACCATCTTTTATAGTGCCAGCCTGGGCTGTTCCATTTGTAGTCCATGACTCTTGCTGTTGCAGAAAGTCCTAGAATTGCCACTTTACCCCATATCCTGGGTCTGAGGTTCCATGCAGGCCCTTCTACCCTCCTCAAATAGGGTGCAACTCTGTGGGGTCCCATCACTCAGCAGATGCACAGCCTCATTTCTCATGGCCCCTCATCTCCAAAGCTGGGGCAGGCTGTTCTCTCCTCAGCAGAGGAGGTATTGCAAACAAGGAGAGGTGCTGGCCCTCAGGATCACTGAAAGCTGCTGTAAGGTCGTGATAAGGGGGCTGTGACTCTGAAACAGCAAGCCTCTGTCCACATCAAGAATGTCACGTACAACCTCTTGGAGCTGTCAGTCTTCAATCATAAGTTTGGAGTCATTAGGCTTCTGTGTCTCTTATTTCACATCCATCCATTCCTGCTGTCAGCTAGCCTTATGGATGTGGATAAGCTCAGACAAAGATTGTCCAGGTCAGATACTGTGGCTAAAACTGTTGGAAGCACAGGTAGGGGAAGCATGCTTCTCAGATTCATCACTTTTGGCTTTGTTTTGTGACTATTTGGTGTAACCTGGACCATCTGTGTGACCCTTAGATTGGCACCATCCCTTGGAGCCTGGGTTCTTTTTACTTATTTTCTTCTAAGCTCTTGAAGTGGGAGCATAGATTATTGGTCAAGACATTTTCTCTGTTCTAAAGTAAATAGCACTATAAAATTTACAGCTTGCCCTGTTTTGTCTGCATCCACAGTCAACAAATTTTAGTAAGCTGCATTTTTATTTTCATTTTATCCTGTGTTTTACATTATTTTTCTTGAGACTTCTTCGACTCATGGCTACTTTCAAGGATACATATAAAGAAAACACACATACATACACACACAGAGAGTTTGGATTTTGTCTCCGTAGCTGGCCTGCCCTACTCTCTCCACTCTTCAGACTCCTGTTTGCTCTAGTGTCCTATTCAGGGGGTGTGGGGTGGTGGGGGAGGAAGAACGCAAGCGTCCTCCATCATTCCAGGAGCAGAGTTCTCTCTGGCACATTGTTAATGTCTCTGTAGCGTGATGCCAATCTTTGCAGTGCCTTGATTCCCACCACTCCCCGTTTTCCCAGCTCTCAGACACAGCTATGACTCTTACTCTCGCTGATGAAGGCTTCTGTATGTGAACCTGGGATTTCATCTGGGGTAAAAGGAAAGAATCCTTTGTCACCCATCCTGAATAGTAGCCAGGGACACCCTGAGTGGTTCTTTAGAGGTCTTCAGTGGAGATTTGGGGATCAATAGTGATTAATCTTGAGACACTCTGAAACATAGCAGGGTATGGCCTCAAAGCCATTTTTGGAGTGGGTTGCTCACAGACATCCTGGTCAGACGGGGGCTCCTGGAACACACCCACCTCTACTTTTTTAAACATCTTGACTTCCTTCACACTGTCTGGACCTGTCCCTGAGTGAGCAGCAGAGGTTGGGGGACACATCTCAGAAGACCAGGGATAAACACAGCCTATGTGGACAGAGGAAGCTCAGTCTCTCCTTTGTAGCCAGTCCTGAGCCTCACTCAGCCTAGCTCAGTCTTGCCACAGACATCTGCTAGCCTGCTCTGGATTCCTGCCAAACAGCCCGAGTCTTTCCTGCTCGTTTCTTTGTTGACCTTCATCTGGAAAGCTGATGTGTTTTCCTTCCAAATCCCCACTACTTGGATCCATGAAGTATTTGTCTTCAAAATTGTGCTCAGCCTACTGGCTTGGCCGGTGTGGTGAGGAGCTGCATTTTGTGTTGGAAACCTCGCACTGACTCTTAACTGTGATGCTCTTGACTTTTCCTGAGAGACTGCATACAAGTACAGTTCTCTAGAAGGCAGAAATTGTGTGTGTGTGTGTGTGTGTGTGTGTGTGTGTGTGTGTGTTTTACATTGTGGGGACATTGTTGCTCTCATGGAAAATCTTCAAGCTTGCCCAGTTATCAGTGGACCTGGGGTGAATGTGTTGTACCCAGTGAGCATTGGAGCAGCTTGAATGTTCTCATGCTTTTTAGGTGCCAGCTATATGATGCTATTTGTCTTCCAGAAATAACTGGCAACTCATCTTCTCTGAAGATGAAGTCAGCCATGGCAAGTTCATCAGACCTGAATGCATTAGCTCTTGCTTTCTGATATGAGAAATCTATTTTCTTTGTATTTGTTGTAAGGAGAGCCGTTTGTTCATTTCCCAGCTGCCTGGCAGCTCAGACCTAAAATAATCACACAGTAACTACATTATTTAAATCACTGCTTGGCCTATTAGCTCTAACTCCTTATCAACTAAATCTTACATCTTAATTTAATACATTTCTATTAATCTGTGTATCACCACATGGCAGTGGCTTACCTGGTAAAGTTCTGGCATCTGTCTCTGGTGGGGCTACATGGCTTCTCTCTGACTCTGCCCTTTTTTCTCCCAGCATTCAGTTTAGTTTTCCCCACCTACCTCTATTGCCTGTGCAGGCCCAAAACAGTTTCTTTATTAACCAATGGTATTCACAGCATACAGAAGGGAATCCCACATCATATATTGGCAGAGAATCTAAATTCTGTGAGAAATCATTACATTTTAAAGTAAAATTCTGTTTATCAGAGAATAGCTCTTTAGCCAGGCATAGACCCTATATGCTATCTGGGTATCCTATCCGGAGACAAAGCATTGGTGTGTCCAACTATTAGTGAAGGATTCTATTTCTCCTGTCAGTTCGTTGGGGGGAGCACATACATGTAGCGTAAGAATGTGTACATGTTTGTATGTTTGCACAAGTATGTGTGTAGAGGCCAGAGACTGACACTGGATGTTCTTCTCAATCTCTCTCCACATTGTTTTTTGAGACAGGGTCTCTCATTGAACTTGGAGTTCAATGATTCAGCTAGGCTAGCTGGACAAGAAGCATGGAGATCCTCCTTTCTCTGCCTCCTTAACACCAGGATTACAGGCACACATTTACTACAACTTTCCATGTATGTGGATGCTGGAGATCAAAATCCAAGTCTCATGCTCTGTGACCAACACTTTACCCACTGAACCGTCTCCCTGGCCTTTTCTCCATAGTCTGTTACTAGGTGTGAATATATTTATGATTATTTTCTGTTTGCTGAATACATCTTTTATTTAATATAAAATGTGTTTTGTCTCCTGCAGCGTACCTTTGACCTAAAGTGAGTTTCTTATAGACAGCATATAATGAACTCATTTATTTTTTATCTATTTTTACCAATCTTTTTCACTGCATTTAAAGTAATTACTGATGAGCAGAGTCTTTGTTTCTTCACTTTGCTATTTGTTTTCTGCATGTCTGGTAGCTTTTTCTGTCCTTTATTTCCTGCATGTCCTTTTCCTGAATGAACTTTCTGCTTAGTTGATTCCTTTTTTATATAGTAAAATGTTTAAACTCTTCTCCTCGCTCTCTTTTTGTTACTCTTTATCTGTTTTCTTTCACTTTCAATACTATAACTCCATGTAGATACAATGTCAGCAGCAAACAAAACTCCCCTCCTTCAGTGCTAACCCCATTCCATTCAGAAATTAAATTACACAAAATTACATCCTTACACAGTGTCCTCACAAACATAAAGTTATCATTCTTCTAAATAATCAGGTCTTTAACTCATGTGAAAACAAAACGTAGAATCACAAGCAACCCATTCTACAACAATGCTCGCTTGTTGTGGCCCCTGCTTACCTGGTAAGGCTCTGATTCCATCCCAGCATCCTTTCCTGGCCTCATGTGGACTCCTGAAGAGTTTCCTTCCTGTGGGTCCTGGAGCGACTGACTATGCCAGTTCTTGCTTAATGGCAAATATTGTCATTCATCCTTAAGTGTAAGGGAAAGTTTTATTAGTCAGAGGAATCTTTAAGCTGATTTGAATTTTGAATAGCTTCTGGCAGCGTCACCGAATCCCCTGTGTGGGAGTAGCTAGCGTCTCTCCTGCTGCTCACAAGGTCCTTGTTATCTTTTAAATGTCTTATTTTAACACCCTTGGGTGTGGGTCTCTTGGAGTTCATTTCTCCTGAAATTTGTTGAGTTCCTTGCATGTTTACATTCTTGTCTTTTATCAGATTTGGAAAGTTAGAGGATATTTTCTTTTTACAGGTTCTCTTTATCCCTTTCTTTCTCCTCTCTTCCTGGGACTGCCCACAATGTGTGCACAGATGTTTTTGGTGTCCTACAGGTCCCCTAGGCTCTGTTCTCTCTTCCCTAACCTTTGTTTTTCTCTGTTCTTTTGTCTCAGTGTTCTGTCATCCTGCCCTTGAGTGTACTTACTTTGCCCCTCTGCTCAGTATTTTTATTCTTTCTAGAGGGTTTTCATTCATCGCTGGTTGTTTGCAGCTTCAATTATTTTTTTTAGTTTAGTTTATTTTCGTTTTATGAAAAGTTTGTGGGCTGCACAGCTTCCCACCACTTTGGAAACACCTGAGAAGTCAACTTGAAAGAGGTAAGATATCTTTTGGCTCACGTGGTCTCTACTTCCTAACGTTTCTGAGCCTGGGAGAGATTTCCTCAAGGTGGGGAACACAGGGTAGAGCGAAGATGGGCACCTCATAACATCCGGAAAGCAGGAAGACAGAGAGAACTAAAAATGGACGTAGACCAATATACCCCTTGAGAGCATGCCACCCACACCTAGTGCCTCTAAGCAAGCCCACCCCCTAAAGTTTCCACAACTTCCCAATAGCCCATTAAAGCCATGAGTCCATTGATGGTTTTTATTCTGTGTATGTTTTTGAGGCAGTTCCATGAAGCCAGGGTGGCTTTGAACTCCCCATGTCTCTAAGGATGACACTGAACTTCTGTTTCTCCTCCTGAGGTCACAGATATGGACCACAACACCCAGTATTAGGTGAGAATGTACCCAGGGCTTCCTGCATGCTAGGCAAACAAACTTCTGTGAACGAAACTGCATCCCCAGCCCTGTGATCCCATTATTGGGTTTAATCCATGGATGCAGTCAGAGCCCTCATGATCCAATCACCCCCCTAAGCCCCTGAACCCTGCTGCACTGGGGAGACATTTGAAATCAAACCATGAGTCCTGGTTCTTCCATCATTTTCTTGAGTTTCTCCATGCTTTCCTTTGGTTCTCTGGGCGTCTTCAAGACTTGTTTCCAGGGCCTTTGCCGAGCTCATCTGCCATTAGTCTCTCTCGGGGTCAGCTTCTGTTGGAAATGATATTTGAGTTGCACCTGTGGCTGTTAGAAACTGCTTTCTACCCTAAGTTTTGCAAGAGGTTTTGTTTTGTTTCTAATTGATCTAGGCTGCTCCTGCGAAGTTCTTCTGGGTCTTTTCCATATTTCCTTCAGCATGCTCACCTCAATTCCCCCCCCATGTCTTGGGTGTTTATATTGCCACCAACAGTACATTAAGGCACTTCAGGGCAGCCTCCTCAGGCTGAACAGTGGCCAACGAAGAGTACCAGCTTCAACATGGGTTACACATGAGGAAGAGGAGAGACAAGTGTTCTTCTGGGAAATAGGCTTCAATCAATGGTGTCCAAGGCCTTCATGGTCTGAGTACCCTTCCCAGACTCCACATAGAGAGATGCTAGTGTGGAGACTGCTGCATACACCATGGTGCCCACAGACTGAGAGTTAGGGAACTCTGGGCCCCTCTTGTACAGAACATTGCTCTATTGTGTGCTGGCCTGCGGCTCCTGAGCCCAGTCAGGTATGGAGCCTGTCATCTGTACTTTCCGATTGCCACCCTCAAGGTATTCGAGCCTCCCAGCTTCGGTTCCTCCACTGTGAAATGAACGAGGTCATCTGAAGGCTGAATGAAGGAAAGAGACCACATAATGGTCTAACTTGCAATGAGGAGACCCAAGAGCCAGCCCCCAAGCCACAGGCAGTGTGCCTGTGTATCAGTGCCTGGTTTTTGTCATGTGTTATGTTGGCATATGGTACAGAATGAATGTTTGCTGAGAAGATGAAGGAGGAGGGAGCAGAAGTGGAGATGCCATGGATGGTCTTAGGATAGCTGTACACCAGCAGCTGGACTTACTATGCCCAGATCTGTGACGTCCCCCAAAAACCAACAAGGAGACTGAGTTCCATGTGTAAAAGCAAAGAGCCTTTATTTTATACAAGTTTTCAAACTTGGTCTCTCCATGTGTCCAGCTTATTGGAATAATTGGAAAGCCCTGAGCTCTGTTAGAGTTAGGTTTTTATAGACATTTGTCTAGGGGTGTCCTGGTGAGTGTGTGCTGGAAAGGTGATCCTATCTACAATGGTTGGAATGCTAGGAATTTCCTTCAGATGGTCTGTTCTTGGGTGGTACTTGGGTAATCTCAGTTTGTGGTCCTTCCTGCAACCAGGTATTGCTTCAGGGTAAACTACTGAGACTCAGGCCTTCATTAAGCTTATCATGGCTAGGTCCTATACTGGCAGGTGATAATGGTTGGAATTAAGAACTTCCTTTGGGTGGTCTGCTCATATTATGCGTCTCATGGCTGGCTGAGTCCTACAGACTCTAGTCAGATTAAACGGGGGGCCTATGTACTCCTAGTGAAGAAGTTGCCAGGGCTATGGTAGACACTGTAATCACCTGGGAATTTTTTCTACTACACAGATGTCTGTTCACTCAGTCCAGGGAATGGGCTCTGGCTGCACCCCTCAGCAGCATCCTCCTTCTCTTGGCTGGCTGACTCCATCTCACAGACACAGTTGGCTGTTCAGAAAATAACTGTAGACCAAGAAAATGCCTCTCGGTCCAAGCACCAGTTTTCAAAGTCAGAAAATTACATTTGTGTAATAACTGATCAAAGTTAATGGAACAAGTGAACACAGGATCCTAAAGAACCCTGGAAACTGGTGATCTTTGCACACTGAGGACAAGGGGTCAGAGGTCATAGGACCTGGGGGAGTCAGTCTATGAAGTACAGAGTCAGCAGCAACTGGCATCAAGGCGAGAAAGATAATGTTTTTATCATTGTAAGACATTATAATCAACTGAAACTGATCTGTTGTGTATATCTTAAAAATATTGATGTCATTGGTGTCAGCTTCCATGTGGGGAGTGAATGTACTGATCCTGAGACCTTCGTGCAAGCCCTGTCGGATGTCCGCTGTGTCTTTGATATGGGAACAGAAGTTGGTTTCAGCATGTATCTGTTTGATATTTGTGGTGGCTTTCCTGGATCTGAGGATACGAAGCTTAAATTTGAAGAGATCACCA